>RYYW01000290.1:0-14706 GCA_013621005.1 Aeschynomene evenia | reverse complement strand
CCTCTTCTGACTCAGATTCTGTTTCCAGAATATAGTCAGTACCGGCCATGAAGCAGACATTAGCTTCCTCTTCACTTTCTGACTCAGAGTCTTCCTCTTCTGAGTCACTCCATGTAGCAGCCATTGCCTTCTTCTTCTTTCTGGGAATGAACTTCTTCTTTCCCTTGTTCTGAGGACACTCCGTTCTGAAGTGGCCCTTTTCTCCACAGCCAAAACATGTGGCATCAGAAGACTTTGACTTTCCTTTTCTAGGTGTGATCTCTTTGTCTTTGCTTGGTCTTCTCTTCCAAGCTTTCTTCATTTTCCTTACTAGAAGAGAGATGTCATCTTCATCGGAATCTGAGTTTTGATCGTTTTCAGATTCAGATATTTCTTCAGCCTTTAAGGCTTTTGAAGTCTTTTTGATCTGACTTTTCAGAGCCAGAGCTTTCTGAGGTCTTGAGGATGAAGATGGTCCTCCAAGTAGTCCTTCAAGCTCAATCTCGTGAGTTTTGAGTGAGCCAAACAATACATCTAAACCCAGCTGATTTAGATCCTTTGCTTCTTGGATTGCTGTCACCTTTGGGCGCCACTTGGCAGAGAGGCTTCTGAGAATTTTCCTCACCATCTCAGCGTTGGAGTAGGTCTTTCCCAAGACCTTTAGCTGATTTATGATGTGGAGAAATCTTATTGACATGTTGTCAATAGTTTCCTCAGGTTGCATGCAGAAGGACTCGTACTTATGTACGAGCATTGATACCTTAGTTTCCTTGACTTCATCATTTCCTTCGTGCAGCATGTGTAATCTCTCCCAAATTTCTTGAGCGGTATCACACGACACAATCTTGTCGTATTCTACCTTGGGCAAGGCGCAGAGAAGAATGTATTTAGCTTTGAAGTTGAGTTGTATCTTCTCTTTCATCTCTTGAGTCCATTCATCCTTAGGGACTCGTCTTGTATAGGTTCTGAGTGTTGGAGGTGCCGCTCCTGGCTCAGCGTCTGTTGCAACTACAGCATCCTCTGTAATTGTCTGCAGAGGCTGATAGTCTCCATTCTCGATCCTATCCCATAAGTCCAAACTGGTGTGCTTGATGAACAGCGTCATCCTGTCACGCCAGTAGTCGAAGCTGTCTCCGAAAACATCGGAGGTCTGTTTATTGAGGCCCCATCTGATATGAATGCAGCTGGTGAGTTCATATTCCCTTCGTGGATCTTTTTCCTTGACACTGCGAAGTGCTCAACCCCTTAAGGACCGAGCTCTGATGCCAATTGAAAGTGTATGTGTGCACGAGAAGGGGGGGTTGAATCGTGCAAGTTTTAAAAATTGCTTGTTAAAACTTTTACTTAGAAAGCTGTTTTTACTCAGAAGGTATGATTAAGAGTTTGCAGCGGAAAATGCTTTCTGAGAAGATTAAGTTTCTGAGAACTTAGTCTTTCTAAGAAAGTTCCTTTCTGAGAGATTTTTAAGAAAACGACTTAAGATTTAAGTTTCTAAAAGCTTTCTGATTTTGATCAATAAGGTTTTCAAAGACCTCTTGATTAAAGTTGTGATAGAGTTTTTCTCAAAGATTTGGACACGTAATGAGTTAGAGAAAAGCTTAACAAGGGATTTTATACTGGTTCGGTTATAACCAACCTACTCCAGTCCTCAACCTTTAGTTGAGAGTTCTTAGATATTCTTCTTAATGTGCCTTCCCAGACAACACTGCCTTTACCACGTAAAGGACTTCACCACTTCACAACCCGAAGTGGATTTCCTTGCCTCACACTAGAGGACTTCCTTGCCTTAAACAATTAAGGACTTCCTTGCCTCACAACAGAGGACTTCCTTGCCTCACAACAGAGGACTTCCTTGCCTCACAACAGAGGACTTAAAACTGCCTTTAAACAACAAAGGACTTAGCGTTTTTCAGAAAGTTTGTTTTGATCGAAAACAACTACCAAGACTAAGTTACAAACCTAGTTTTACACTTAGTAGACTTCTAGGATTAACTTACAAATGTAAGAATTTACACCAATTCAGAACTAGAAGATTTTGCAAAGTTAGAAAAACAATTTCGTAAAAATTGTCTTTCTGAGAAAGTTCTAAGTTTTCGCAAAATGATTTTCAATTCAACAGAGTTTTGGCACGTTTAATCAAGAGTTTTAGTGCAAGAGTTTTGTCACATTGCTCTGGAATTGAACTCATATATATAGGCATCAAAGAGCCGCGAAATTAGAGGCTTTCACTTTGCTTATGTGGCTGTGTCCTTTTCAGAACGGCTCCCTGCTACAGTCAGCGCAAAATGAGGAACTTTTCAGAACTGCACAGTGCGCGTGTTCCCACTTCCTTGGCTAGTTGTAGCGAGCTTTCTGAGTCTGTTTGCACTTCCTTGAGTCCAGACACTTGGTTGCTTCTGAGTCCAACCTTCTAAGAGTTGTACGGACTTCTGAGGCTAACCTTCTGAGGGAAGACCCTTCTGAGAACTCCTAGTCGCGAGGTCTTCTGAGACCCTTCTGAGGCGACAGTGTTCTTTCCTCAAACATGTTTTCACCTTCTGCGCTTCTGAGATATCCTTTCTGATATCTTTGGCGCTATGCTTTTATCAATTGATCTCGAGGTTACTTGATGTTTTGTCTTGGTCTTTGCTCATGGCATTGCAATAATTTATAGCTTTCTGAGACACTTAGCGCACATATTAGCAAAACCTTAAGTAAAATTTTATACTTATGGCTTATCTTGTTATCATTAAAACTTTCATGACTCTAAGAGAATTTATGCTTAATTCTCTCAGAAGGGTTCTGGAGCTTACAAACATTTAGTCACTAGGATGTTGTAGATAACCAAAGGATGATGTAATGAGCCTATTTTGGTCCTAATTAAGTGTATTCATTTGGTCTTACTTGGTCAATGGCTCCATTTTAGTCACTAGGAAGGTTTAGATAAACAAAGGATGATGTAATGAGCCTATTTTTGTCCTAATTGAGTGTATTGAGCTTCATTTGGTCTTACTTTGGTCAATGGCTCCATTTTAGTCACTAGGATGTAGATAACCAAAGGATGATGTAATGAGCCTATTTGGTCCTAATTGAGTGTATTGAGCTTCTTTGGTCTTACTTTGGTCAATGGGTCCATTTTAGTCACTAGGATGTTGTAGATAACCAAAGGATGATGTAATGAGCCTATTTTGGTCCTAATTGAGTGTATTGAGCTTCATTTGGTCTTACTTGGTCAATGGCTCCATTTTAGTCACTAGGAAGGTTTAATAAACAAAGGATGATGTAATGTGCCTATTTTGGTCCTAATTGAGTGTATTGAGCTTCCTTTGGTCTTACTTTGGTCAATGGGTCCATTTTAGTCACTAGGATGTTGTAGATAACAAAGGATGATGTAATGAGCCTATTTTGGTGCTAATTGAGTGTATTGAGCTTCATTTTGTCTTACTTGGTCAATGGCTCCATTTTAGTCACTAGGAAGGTTTAGATAAACAAAGGATGATGTAATGAGCCTATTTTGGTCCTAATTGAGTGTATTGAGCTTCATTTGGTCTTACTTTGGTCAATGGCTCCATTTTAGTCACTAGGATGTTGTAGATAACCAAAGGATGATGTAATGCCTATTTTGGTCCTAATTGAGTGTATTGAGCTTCATTTGGTCTTACTTTGGTCAATGGCTCCATTTTAGTCACTAGGATGTGTAGATAACCAAAGGATGATGTAATGAGCCTATTTTGGTCCTAATTGAGTGTATTGAGCTTCATTTCTTACTTGGTCAATGGCTCCATTTTAGTCACCAAAGGATGTGTAATGAGCCTATTTTGGTCTAATTGAGTGTATTGAGCTTCATTTGGTCTTACTTTGGTCAATGGCTCCATTTTAGTCACTAGGAAGGTTTAGATAACAAAGGATGATGTAATGAGCCGTCCTAATTGAGTGTATTGAGCTTTATTTTGTCTTACTTGGTCAATGGCTCCATTTTAGTCACTAGGAGGTTGTGATGATTAATGAGCCTATTTTGTCCTAATGAGTGTATTGAGCTTCATTTGGTCTTACTTTGGTCAATGGCTCCATTTTAGTCACTAGGATGTTGTAGATAACCAAAGGATGATGTAATGTGCCTATTTTGGTCCTAATTGAGTGTATTGAGCTTCTTTGGTCTTACTTTGTCAATGGCTCCATTTTAGTCACTAGGATGTTGTAGATAACCAAAGGATGATGTAATGAGCCTATTTTGGTCCTAATTAAGTGTATTGAGCTTCATTTGGTCTTACTTGGTCAATGGCTCCATTTTAGTCACTAGGAAGGTTTTATAAACAAAGGATGATGTAATGGCCTATTTTGGTCTAATTGAGTGTATTGAGCTTCATTTGGTCTTACTTTGGTCAATGGCTCCATTTTAGTCACTAGGAGATAACAAAGGATGATGTAATGAGCCTATTTGGTCCTAATTAAGTGTATTGAGCTTCATTTGGTCTTACTTTGGTAATGCTCCATTTTAGTCACTAGGAAGGTTTAGATAACAAAGGATGATGTAATGAGCCTATTTTGTCCTAATTGAGTGTATTGAGCTTCCTTGGTCTTACTTTGGTCAATGGCTCCATTTTAGTCACTAGGATGTTGTAGATAACCAAAGGATGATGTAATGAGCCTATTTTGGTCCTAATTAAGTGTATTGCTTCATTTGGTCTTACTTGGTCAATGGCTCCATTTTAGTCACTAGGAAGGTTTAGATAAACAAAGGATGATGTAAGCCTATTTTGTCCTAATTGAGTGTATTGAGCTTCATTGGTCTTACTTTGGTCAATGGCTCCATTTTAGTCACTAGGAAGGTTTAGAACAAAGGATGATGTAATGAGCCTATTTTGGTCTAATTGAGTGTATTGAGCTTCATTTGGTCTTACTTTGGTCAATGGCTCCATTTTAGTCACTAGGATGTTGTAGATAACCAAAGGATGATGTAATGAGCCTATTTTGGTCCTAATTGAGTGTATTGAGCTTCATTTGGTCTTACTTTGGTCAATGGTCCATTTTAGTCACTAGGATGTTGTAGATAACCAAAGGATGATGTAATGAGCCTATTTTGGTGCTAATTGAGTGTATTGAGCTTCATTTGGTCTTACTTGGTCAAGGCTCCATTTTAGTCACTAGGAAGGTTTAGATAAACAAAGGATGATGTAATGAGCCTATTTTGGTCCTAATTGAGTGTATTGAGCTTCATTTGGTCTTACTTTGGTCAATGGCTCCATTTTAGTCACTAGGATGTTGTAGATAACCAAAGGATGATGTAATGAGCCTATTTTGGTCCTAATTGAGTGTATTGAGCTTCATTTGGTCTTACTTGGTCAATGGCTCCATTTTAGTCACTAGGATGTTGTAGATAACCAAAGGATGATGTAATGAGCCTATTTTGGTCCTAATTGAGTGTATTGAGCTTCATTTGGTCTTACTTTGGTCAATGGCTCCATTTTAGTCACTAGGATGTTGTAGATAACCAAAGGATGTAATGAGCCTATTTTGGTCTAATTGAGTGTATTGAGCTTCATTTGGTCTTACTTTGGTCAATGGCTCCATTTTAGTCACTAGGAAGGTTTAGATAAACAAAGGATGATGTAATGAGCCTATTTTGGTCCTAATTGAGTGTATTGAGCTTCATTTGGTCTTACTTTGTCAATGGCTCCATTTTAGTCACTAGGGGTTGTAGATAACCAAAGGATGATGTAATGAGCCTATTTTGGTCCTAATTGAGTGTATTGAGCTTCATTTGGTCTTACTTTGGTCAATGGCTCCATTTTAGTCACTAGGATGTTGTAGATAACCTGCCTATTTTGGTCCTAATTGAGTGTATTGAGCTTTTGGTCTTACTTTGTCAATGGTCCATTTAGTCACTAGGATGTTAGATAACCAAAGGATGATGTAATGAGCCTATTTTGGTCCTAATTAAGTGTATTGAGCTTCATTTGGTCTTACTTGGTCAATGGCTCCATTTTAGTCACTAGGAAGGTTTAGATAAACAAAGGATGATGTAATGAGCCTATTTTGGTCCTAATTGAGTGTATTGAGCTTCATTTGGTCTTACTTTGGTCAATGGCTCCATTTTAGTCACTAGGATGTTGTAGATAACCAAAGGATGATGTAATGAGCCTATTTTGGTCCTAATTGAGTGTATTGAGCTTCATTTGGTCTTACTTTGGTCAATGGCTCCATTTTAGTCACTAGGGGTTTAGATAAACAAAGGATGATGTAATGTGCCTATTTTGGTCCTAATTGAGTGTATTGAGCTCCTTGGTCTTACTTTGGTCAATGGTCCATTTTAGTCACTAGGATGTTGTAGATAACAAAGGATGATGTAATGAGCCTATTTTGGTCCTAATTAAGTGTAGCTTCATTTGGTCTTACTTTGGTCAATGGCTCCATTTTAGTCACTAGGAAGGTTTAGATAAACAAAGGATGATGTAATGCCTATTTTGTCCTAATTGAGTGTATTGAGCTTCATTTGGTCTTACTTTGGTCAAGGCTCCATTTTAGTCACTAGGAAGGTTTAGATAAACAAAGGATGATGTAATGAGCCTATTTTGGTCTAATTGAGTATTGAGCTTCATTTGGTCTTACTTTTGTCAATGGCTCCATTTTAGTCACTAGGATGTTGTAGATAACCAAAGGATGATGTAATGAGCCTATTTTGGTCCTAATTGAGTGTATTGAGCTTCATTTGGTCTTACTTTGGTCAATGGCTCCATTTTAGTCACTAGGATGTTGTAGATAACCAAAGGATGATGTAATGAGCCTATTTTGGTCCTAATTGAGTGTATTGAGCTTCATTTGGTCTTACTTTGGTCAATGGCTCCATTTTAGTCACTAGGAGGTTTAGATAACAAAGGATGATGTAATGAGCCTATTTTGGTCCTAATTGAGTGTATTGAGCTTCATTTGGTCTTACTTTGGTCAATGGCTCCATTTTAGTCACTAGGATGTTGTAGATAACCAAAGGATGATGTAATGAGCCTATTTTGGTCCTAATGAGTGTATTGAGCTTCATTTGGTCTTACTTTGGTCAATGGCTCCATTTTAGTCACTAGGATGTTGTAGATAACCAAAGGATGATGTAATGAGCCTATTTTGGTGCTAATTGAGTGTATTGAGCTTCATTTGGTCTTACTTGGTCCTCCATTTTAGTCCAAAGGATGATGTAATGAGCCTATTTTGGTCCTAATTGTATTGAGCTTCATTTGGTCTTACTTGGTCAATGGCTCCATTTTAGTCACTAGGAGGTTTAGATAAACAAAGGATGATGTAATGGCCTATTTTGGTCCTAATTGAGTGTATTGAGCTTCATTTGGTCTTACTTTGGTCAATGGCTCCATTTTAGTCACTAGGAAGGTTTAGATAAACAAAGGATGATGTAATGAGCCTATTTGGTCCTAATTGAGTGTATTGAGCTTCATTTGGTCTTACTTTGGTCAATGGCTCCATTTTAGTCACTAGGATGTTGTAGATAACCAAAGGATGATGTAATGAGCCTATTTTGGTCCTAATTGAGTGTATTGAGCTTCATTTGGTCTTACTTTGGTCAATGGCTCCATTTTAGTCACTAGGATGTTTTAGATAACCAAAGGATGATGTAATGAGCCTATTTTGGTCCTAATTGAGTGTATTGAGCTTCATTTGGTCTTACTTGGTCAAGGCTCCATTTTAGTCACTAGGAAGGTTTAGATAAACAAAGGATGATGTAATGAGCCTATTTTGGTCCTAATTGAGTGTATTGAGCTTCATTTGGTCTTACTTTGGTCAATGGTCCATTTTAGTCACTAGGATGTTGTAGATAACCAAAGGATGATGTAATGAGCCTATTTTGGTCCTAATTGAGTGTATTTGCTTCATTTGGTCTTACTTGGTCAATGGCTCCATTTTAGTCACTAGGAATAGAAACAAAGGATGATGTAATGAGCCTATTTTTGTCCTAATTGAGTGTATTGAGCTTCATTTGGTCTTACTTGGTCAATGGCTCCATTTTAGTCACTAGGATGTTGTAGATAACAAAGGATGATGTAATGAGCCTATTTTGGTCCTAATTGAGTGTATTGAGCTTCATTTGGTCTTACTTTGGTCAATGGCTCCATTTTAGTCACTAGGATGTTGTAGATAACCAAAGGATGATGTAATGAGCCTATTTTGGTCCTAATTAGTGTATTGAGCTTCATTTGGTCTTACTTGGTCAATGGCTCCATTTTAGTCACTAGGAAGGTTTAGATAAACAAAGGATGATGTAATGAGCCTATTTTGGTCCTAATTGAGTGTATTGAGCTTCATTTGGTCTTACTTTGGTCAATGGGTCCATTTTAGTCACTAGGATGTTGTAGATAACCAAAGGATGATGTAATGAGCCTATTTTGGTCCTAATTGAGTGTATTGAGCTTCATTTTGTCTTACTTTGGTCAATGGCTCCATTTTAGTCACTAGGAAGGTTTAGATAAACAAAGGATGATGTAATGAGCCTATTTTGGTCCTAATTGAGTGTATTGAGCTTCATTTGGTCTTACTTTGGTCAATGGCTCCATTTTAGTCACTAGGATGTTGTAGATAACAAAGGATGATGTAATGAGCCTATTTTGGTCCTAATTGAGTGTATTGAGCTTCATTTGGTCTTACTTTGGTCAATGGCTCCATTTTAGTCACTAGGATGTTGTAGATAACCAAAGGATGATGTAATGAGCCTATTTTGGTCCATTGAGTGTATTGAGCTTCATTGGTCTTACTTTGGTCAATGGCTCCATTTTAGTCACTAGGAAGGTTTAGATAAACAAAGGATGATGTAATGAGTCCTAATTGAGTGTATTGAGCTTTATTTTGTCTTACTTTGGTCAATGGCTCCATTTTAGTCACTAGGATGTTGTAGATAACCAAAGGATGATGTAATGAGCCTATTTTGTCCTAATTGAGTGTATTGAGCTTCATTTGGTCTTACTTTGGTCAATGGCTCCATTTTAGTCACTAGGATGTTTTAGATAACCAAAGGATGATGTAATGTGCCTATTTTGGTCCTAATTGAGTATTGAGCTTCATTTGGTCTTACTTTGGTCAATGGGTCCATTTTAGTCACTAGGATGTTGTAGATAACCAAAGGATGATGTAATGAGCCTATTTTGGTCCTAATTAAGTGTATTGAGCTTCATTTGGTCTTACTTGGTCAATGGCTCCATTTTAGTCACTGTTTATATAAACAAAGGATGATGTAATGATTTTGGTCCTAATTGAGTGTATTGATTTGGTCTTACTTTGGTCAATGGCTCCATTTTAGTCACTAGGATGTTGTAGATTGATGTATGAGCCTATTTTGGTCCTATTGAGTGTATTGAGCTTCATTTGGTCTTACTTTGGTCAATGCTCCATTTTAGTCACTAGGAAGGTTTAGATAAACAAAGGATGATGTAATGAGCCTATTTTGGTCCTAAGTGTATTGAGCTTCATTTGGTCTTACTTTGGTCAATGGTCCATTTTAGTCACTAGGATGTTTAGATAACAAAGGATGATGTAATGAGCCTATTTTGGTCCTAATTGAGTGTATTGAGCTTCATTTGGTCTTACTTGGTCAATGGCTCCATTTTAGTCACTAGGAAGGTTTAGATAAACAAAGGATGATGTAATGAGCCTATTTTGGTCCTAATTGAGTGTATTGAGCTTCATTTGGTCTTACTTTGGTCAATGGGTCCATTTTAGTCACTAGGATGTTGTAGATAACCAAAGGATGATGTAATGAGCCTATTTGGTCCTAATTGAGTGTATTGAGCTTCATTTGGTCTTACTTGGTCAATGGCTCCATTTTAGTCACTAGGAAGGTTTAGATAAACAAAGGATGATGTAATGAGCCTATTTTGGTCCTAATTGAGTGTATTGAGCTTCATTTGGTCTTACTTTGGTCAATGGCTCCATTTTAGTCACTAGGATGTTGTAGATAACCAAAGGATGATGTAATGTGCCTATTTTGGTCCTAATTGAGTGTATTGAGCTTCTTTGGTCTTACTTGGTCAATGGCTCCATTTTAGTCACTAGATGTTGTGATGTAATGCCTATTTTGGTCCTAATTGAGTGTATTGAGCTTCATTTGGTCTTACTTTGGTCAATGGCTCCATTTTAGTCACTAGGAAGTTTAGATAAACAAAGGATGATGTAATGAGCCTATTTGGTCCTAATTGAGTGTATTGAGCTTTATTTGGTCTTACTTTGGTCAATGGCTCCATTTTAGTCACTAGGAGGTTGTAGATAACAAAGGATGATATAATGAGCCTATTTTGATCCTAATTGAGTGTATTGAGCTTCATTTGGTCTTACTTTGGTCAATGGCTCCATTTTAGTCACTAGGATGTTGTAGATAACCAAAGGATGATGTAATGTGCCTATTTTGGTCCTAATTGAGTGTATTGAGCTTCCTTTGGTCTTACTTTGTCAATGGGTCCATTTTAGTCACTAGGATGTTGTAGATAACCAAAGGATGATGTAATGAGCCTATTTTGGTCCTAATTAAGTGTATTGAGCTTCATTTGGTCTTACTTTGGTCAATGGCTCCATTTTAGTCACTAGGAAGGTTTAGATAAACAAAGGATGATGTAATGTGCCTATTTTGGTCCTAATTGAGTGTATTGAGCTTCCTTTGGTCTTACTTTGGTCAATGGCTCCATTTTAGTCACTAGGATGTTGTAGATAACCAAAGGATGATGTAATGAGCCTATTTTGGTCCTAATTAAGTGTATTGAGCTCATTTGGTCTTTTTGGTAAAATGCTCCATTTTAGTCACTAGGAAGGTTTAGATAAACAAAGGATGATGTAATGTGCCTATTTTGGTCCTAATTGAGTGTATTGAGCTTCCTTTGGTCTTACTTTTGGTCAATGGGTCCATTTTAGTCACTAGGATGTTGTAGATAACCAAAGGATGATGTAATGAGCCTATTTTGGTCCTAATTAAGTGTATTGAGCTTCATTTGGTCTTACTTTGGTCAATGGCTCCATTTTAGTCACTAGGAAGGTTTAGATAAACAAAGGATGATGTAATGTGCCTATTTTGGTCCTAATTGAGTGTATTGAGCTTCATTTGGTCTTACTTTGGTCAATGGGTCCATTTTAGTCACTAGGATGTTGTAGATAACCAAAGGATGATGTAATGAGCCTATTTTGGTCAATTGAGTGTATTGAGCTTCATTTGTCTTACTTGGTCAATGGCTCCATTTTAGTCACTAGGAAGGTTTAGATAAACAAAGGATGATGTAATGAGCCTATTTTGGTCCTAATTGAGTGTATTGAGCTTCATTTGGTCTTACTTTGGTCAATGGCTCCATTTTAGTCACTAGGATGTTGTAGATAACCAAAGATGATGTACCTATTTTGGTCCTAATTGAGTGTATTGAGCTTTTTGGTCTTACTTGGTCAATGGCTCCATTTTAGTCACTAGGATGTTGTAGATAACCAAAGGATGAAGTAATGAGCCTTTTTGGTCCTAATGTATTGAGCTTCATTTGGTCTTACTTTGGTCAATGGCTCCATTTTAGTCACTAGGAAGGTTTAGATAAACAAAGGATGATGTAATGAGCCTATTGTGGTCCTAATTGAGTGTATTGAGCTTTATTTTGTCTTACTTGGTCAATGGCTCCATTTTAGTCACTAGGAGGTTGTAGATAACCAAAGGATGATATAATGAGCCTATTTTGTCCTAATTGAGTGTATTGAGCTCATTTGGTCTTACTTTGGTCAATGGCTCCATTTTAGTCACTAGGATGTTGTAGATAACCAAAGGATGATGTAATGTGCCTATTTTGGTCCTAATTGAGTGTATTGAGCTTCCTTTGGTCTTACTTTGGTCAATGGGTCCATTTTAGTCACTAGGATGTTGTAGATAACCAAAGGATGATGTAATGAGCCTATTTTGGTCCTAATTAAGTGTATTGAGCTTCATTTGGTCTTACTTCGGTCAATGGCTCCATTTTAGTCACTAGGAAGGTTTATAAACAAAGGATGATGTAATGTGCCTATTTTGGTCCTAATTGAGTGTATTGAGCATCATTTGGTCTTACTTTGGTCAATGGCTCCATTTTAGTCACTAGGATGTTGTAGATAACCAAAGGATGATGTAATGAGCCTATTTTGGTCCTAATTAAGTGTATTGAGCTTCATTTGGTCTTACTTTGGTAAATGGCTCCATTTTAGTCACTAGGAAGGTTTAGATAAACAAAGGATGATGTAATGTGCCTATTTTGGTCCTAATTGAGTGTATTGAGCTTCCTTGGTCTTACTTTGGTCAATGGGTCCATTTTAGTCACTAGGATGTTGTAGATAACCAAAGGATGATGTAATGAGCCTATTTTGGTCCTAATTAAGTGTATTGCTTCATTTGGTCTTACTTCGGTCAATGGCTCCATTTTAGTCACTAGGAAGGTTTAGATAAACAAAGGATGATGTAATTTGCCTATTTTGGTCCTAATTGAGTGTATTGAGCTTCATTTGGTCTTACTTTGGTCAATGGCTCCATTTTAGTCACTAGGAAGGTTTAGATAACAAAGGATGATGTAATGAGCCTATTTTGGTCCTAATTGAGTGTATTGAGCTTCATTTGGTCTTACTTTGTCAATGGCTCCATTTTAGTCACTAGGATGTTGTAGATAACCAAAGGATGATGTAATGAGCCTATTTTGGTCCTAATTGAGTGTATTGAGCTTCATTTGGTCTTACTTTGGTCAATGGCTCCATTTTAGTCACTAGGATGTTGTAGATAACCAAAGGATGATGTAATGAGCCTATTTGGTCTAATTGAGTGTATTGAGCTTCATTTGGTCTTACTTGGTCAATGGCTCCATTTTAGTCACTAGGAAGGTTTAGATAAACAAAGGATGATGTAATGTATTTGGTCCTAATTGAGTGTATTGAGCTTCATTTGGTCTTACTTTGGTCAATGGCTCCATTTTAGTCACTAGGATGTTGTAGATAACCAAGGATGATGTAATGAGCCTATTTGGTCCTAATTGAGTGTATTGAGCTTCATTTGGTCTTACTTGGTCAATGGCTCCATTTTAGTCACTAGGATGTTGTAGATAACCAAAGGATGATGTAATGAGCCTATTTTGGTCCTAATTAAGTGTATTGAGCTTCATTTGGTCTTACTTTGGTCAATGGCTCCATTTTAGTCACTAGGATGTTGTAGATAACCAAGGATGATGTAATGAGCCTATTTTGGTCCTAATTAAGTGTATTGAGCTTCATTTGGTCTTACTTTGGTCAATGGCTCCATTTTAGTCACTAGGAAGGTTTAGATAAACAAAGGATGATGTAATGAGCCTATTTGGTCCTAATTGAGTGTATTGAGCTTCATTTTGTCTTACTTTGGTCAATGGCTCCATTTTAGTCACTAGGAGGTTGTAGATAACCAAAGGATGATGTAATGAGCCTATTTTGGTCCTAATTGAGTGTATTGAGCTTCATTTGGTCTTACTTTGGTCAATGGCTCCATTTTAGTCACTAGGATGTTGTAGATAACCAAAGGATGATGTAATGTGCCTATTTTGGTCCTAATGAGTGTATTGAGCTTCATTTGGTCTTACTTTGTCAATGGTCCATTTTAGTCACTAGGATGTTGTAGATAACCAAAGGATGATGTAATGAGCCTATTTTGGTCCTAATTAAGTGTATTGAGCTTCATTTGGTCTTACTTGGTCAATGGCTCCATTTTAGTCACTAGGAAGGTTTATAAACAAAGGATGATGTAATGTGCCTATTTTGGTCCTAATTGAGTGTATTGAGCTTCATTTGGTCTTACTTTGGTCAATGGCTCCATTTTAGTCACTAGGATGTTGTAGATAACCAAAGGATGATGTAATGAGCCTATTTTGGTCCTAATTAAGTGTATTGAGCTTCATTTGGTCTTACTTTGGTAAATGCTCCATTTTAGTCACTAGGAAGGTTTAGATAAACAAAGGATGATGTAATGTGCCTATTTTGGTCCTAATTGAGTGTATTGAGCTTCCTTTGGTCTTACTTTGGTCAATGGCTCCATTTTAGTCACTAGGATGTTGTAGATAACCAAAGGATGATGTAATGAGCCTATTTTGGTCCTAATTAAGTGTATGCTTCATTTGGTCTTACTTCGGTCAATGGCTCCATTTTAGTCACTAGGAAGGTTTAGATAAACAAAGGATGATGTAATGCCTATTTTGTCCTAATTGAGTGTATTGAGCTTCATTTGGTCTTACTTTGGTCAAAGGCTCCATTTTAGTCACTAGGAAGGTTAGATAACAAAGGATGATGTAATGAGCCTATTTTGGTCGTAATTGAGTGTATTGAGCTTCATTTGGTCTTACTTTGTCAATGGCTCCATTTTAGTCACTAGGATGTTGTAGATAACCAAAGGATGATGTAATGAGCCTATTTTGGTCCTAATTAAGTGTATTGAGCTTCATTTGGTCTTACTTTGGTCAATGGCTCCATTTTAGTCACTAGGATGTTTGTAGATACCAAAGGATGATGTAATGAGCCTATTTTGGTCCTAATTAAGTGTATTGAGCTTCATTTGGTCTTACTTTGGTCAATGGCTCCATTTTAGTCACTAGGAAGGTTTAGATAAACAAAGGATGATGTAATGAGCCGATTTGGTCCTAATTGAGTGTATTGAGCTTTATTTTGGTCTTACTTTGGTCAATGGCTCCATTTTAGTCACTAGGATGTTGTAGATAACCAAAGGATGATATAATGAGCCTATTTGATCCTAATTGA
>RYYW01000289.1:49664-76437 GCA_013621005.1 Aeschynomene evenia | reverse complement strand
TCATTACATCATCCTTTGTTATCTACAACATCCTAGTGACTAAAATGGAGCCATTGACCAAAGTAAGACCAAATGAAGCTCAATACACTCAAATTAGGACCAAAATAGGCTCATTACATCATCCTTTGGTTATCTACATCCTAGTGACTAAAATGGAGCCATTGACCAAAGTAAGACCAAATGAAGCTCAATACACTCAATTAGGACCACAAAATAGGCTCATTACATCATCCTTTGGTTATCTAAACCTTCCTAGTGACTAAAATGGAGCCATTGACCAAAGTAAGACCAAATGAAGCTCAATACACTCAATTAGGACCAAAATAGGCTCATTACATCATCCTTTGGTTATCTACAACATCCTAGTGACTAAAATGGAGCCATTGTCCAAGTAAGACCAAATGAAGCTCAATACACTCAATTAGGACCAAAATAGGCTCATTACATCATCCTTTGGTTATCTACAACATCCTAGTGACTAAAATGGAGCCATTGACCAAAGTAAGACCAAATGAAGCTCAATACACTCAATTAGGACCAAAATAGGCCAATTACATCATCCTTTGGTTATCTACAACATCCTAGTGACTAAAATGGAGCCATTGACCAAAGTAAGACCAAATGAAGCTCAATACACTCAATTAGGACCAAAAATAGGCTCATTACATCATCCTTTGGTTATCTACAACATCCTAGTGACTAAAATGGAGCCATTGTCCAAAGTAAGACCAAATGAAGCTCAATACACTCAATTAGGACCAAAATAGGCTCATTACATCATCCTTTGGTTATCTACAACATCCTAGTGACTAAAATGGAGCCATTGACCAAAGTAAGAGAAGCTCAATACAATCAATTAGGACCAAAATAGGCTAATTACATCATCCTTTGGTTATCTAAACCTTCCTAGTGACTAAATGGAGCCATTGACCAAAGTAAGACCAAATGAAGCTCAATACACTCAGGACAAAATAGGCTCATTACATCATCTTTGGTTATCTACAACATCCTAGTGACTAAAATGGAGCCATTGACCAAAGTAAGACCAAATGAAGCTCAATACACTCAAGGACCAAAATAGGCTCATTACATCATCCTTTGGTTATCTAAACATCCTAGTGACTAAAATGGAGCCATTGACCAAAGTAAGACCAAATGAAGCTCAATACACTCAATAGGACCAAAATAGGCTCATTACATCATCCTTTGGTTATCTAAAACATCCTAGTGACTAAAATGGAGCCATTGACCAAAGTAAGACCAAATGAAGCTCAATACACTCAATTAGGACCAAAATAGGCTCATTACATCATCCTTTGGTTATCTACAACATCCTAGTGACTAAAAATGGAGCCATTGACCAAAGTAAGACCAAATGAAGCTCAATACACTCAATTAGGACCAAAATAGGCTCATTACATCATCCTTTGGTTATCTAGAACATCCTAGTGACTAAAAATGGAGCCATAAAGTAAGACCAAATGAAGCTCATACACTCAAAAGGACCAAAATAGGCTATTACATCATCCTTTGGTATCTACAACATCCTAGTGACTAAAATGGAGCCATTGACCAAAGTAAGACCAAATGAAGCTCAATACACTCAATTAGGACCAAAATAGGCTCATTACATCATCCTTTGGTTATCTACAACATCCTAGTGACTAAAATGGAGCCATTGACCAAAGTAAGACCAAATGAAGCTCAATACACTCAATTAGGACCAAAATAGGCTCATTACATCATCCTTTGGTTATCTAAACTTCCTAGTGACTAAAATGGAGCCATTGACCAAAGTAAGACCAAATGAAGCTCAATACACTCAATTAGGACCAAAATAGGCTCATTACATCATCCTTTGGTTATCTACAACATCCTAGTGACTAAAATGGAGCCATTGACCAAAGTAAGACCAAATGAAGCTCAATACACTCAATTAGGACCAAAATAGGCTCATTACATCATCCTTTGGTTATCTACAACATCCTAGTGACTAAAATGGAGCCATTGACCAAAGTAAGACCAAATGAAGCTCAATACACTCAATTAGGACCAAATAGGCTCATTACATCATCCTTTGGTTATCTACAACATCCTAGTGACTAAAATGGAGCCATTGACCAAAGTAAGACCAAATGAAGCTCAATACACTCAATTAGGACCAAAATAGGCTCATTACATCATCCTTTGGTTATCTACAACATCCTAGTGACTAAAATGGAGCCATTGACCAAAGTAAGACCAAAATGAAGCTCAATACACTCAATTAGGACCAAAATAGGCTCATTACATCATCCTTTGGTTATCTAAACCTTCCTAGTGACTAAAATGGAGCCATTGACCAAAGTAAGACCAAATGAAGCTCAATACACTCATTTAGGACAAAATAGGCTCATTACATCATCTTTGGTTATCTACAACATCCTAGTGACTAAAATGGAGCCATTGACCAAAGTAAGACCAAATGAAGCTCAATACACTCAATAGGACCAAAATAGGCTCATTACATCATCCTTTGGTTATCTAAACCTTCCTAGTGACTAAAATGGAGCCATTGACCAAAGTAAGACCAAATGAAGCTCAATACACTCAATAGGACCAAAATAGGCTCATTACATCATCCTTTGGTTATCTAAACCTCCTAGTGACTAAAATGGAGCCATTGACCAAAGTAAGACCAAATGAAGCTCAATACACTCAATTAGGACCAAAATAGGCTCATTACATCATCCTTTGGTTATCTACAACATCCTAGTGACTAAAATGGAGCCATTGACCAAAGTAAGACCAAATGAAGCTCAATACACTCAATTAGGACCAAAATAGGCTCATTACATCATCCTTTGGTTATCTACAACATCCTAGTGACTAAAATGGAGCCATTGTCCAAAGTAAGACCAAATGAAGCTCAATACACTCAATTAGGACCAAAATAGGCTCATTACATCATCCTTTGGTTATCTACAACATCCTAGTGACTAAAATGGAGCCATTGACCAAAGTAAGACCAAATGAAGCTCAATACACTCAATTAGGACCAAAATAGGCTCATTACATCATCCTTTGGTTATCTAAACCTTCCTAGTGACTAAAAGCCATTGACCAAAGTAAGACCAAATGAAGCTCAATACACTCAAGGACAAAATAGGCTCATTACATCATCTTTTGGTTATCTACAAGTGACTAAAATGGAGCCATTGACCAAAGTAAGACCAAATGAAGCTCAATACACTCAATTAGGACCAAAATAGGCTCATTACATCATCCTTTGGTTATCTAAACAGTGACTAAAATGGAGCTATTGACCAAAGTAAGACCAAATGAAGCTCAATACACTCAATAGGACCAAATAGGCTCATTACATCATCCTTTGGTTATCTAAACAGTGACTAAAATGGAGCCATTGACCAAGTAAGACCAAATGAAGCTCAATACACTCAATTAGGACCAAAATAGGCTCATTACATCATCCTTTGGTTATCTACAACATCCTAGTGACTAAAATGGAGCCATTGACCAAAGTAAGACCAAATGAAGCTCAATACACTCAATTAGGACCAAAATAGGCTCATTACATCATCCTTTGGTTATCTAAACATCCTAGTGACTAAAATGGAGCCATTGACCAAAGTAAGACCAAATGAAGCTCAATACACTCAATTAGGACCAAAATAGGCTCATTACATCATCCTTTGGTTATCTACAACATCCTAGTGACTAAAATGGAGCCATTGACCAAAGTAAGACCAAATGAAGCTCAATACACTCAATTAGGACAAAAATAGGCTCATTACATCATCCTTTGGTTATCTACAACATCCTAGTGACTAAAATGGAGCCATTGCCAAAGTAAGACCAAATGAAGCTCAATACACTCAATTAGGACCAAATTAGGACCAAAATAGGCTCATTACATCATCCTTTGGTTATCTAAACCTTCCTAGTGACTAAAATGGAGCCATTGACCAAAGTAAGACCAAATGAAGCTCAATACACTCAATTAGGACCAAAATAGGCTCATTACATCATCCTTTGGTTATCTACAACATCCTAGTGACTAAAATGGAGCCATTGTCCAAAGTAAGACCAAATGAAGCTCAATACACTCAATTAGGACCAAAATAGGCTCATTACATCATCCTTTGGTTATCTACAACATCCTAGTGACTAAAATGGAGCCATTGACCAAAGTAAGACCAAATGAAGCTCAATACACTCAATTAGGACCAAAATAGGCTCATTACATCATCCTTTGGTTATCTACAACATCCTAGTGACTAAAATGGAGCCATTGACCAAAGTAAGACCAAATGAAGCTCAATACACTCAATTAGGACCAAAATAGGCTCATTACATCATCCTTTGGTTATCTACAACATCCTAGTGACTAAAATGGAGCCATTGTCCAAAGTAAGACCAAATGAAGCTCAATACACTCAATTAGGACCAAATAGGCTCATTACATCATCCTTTGGTTATCTATCCTAGTGACTAAAATGGAGCCATTGACCAAAGTAAGACCGGAACATAGTTGTTGACCAAAGTAAGACCAAATGAAGCTCAATACACTTTAGGACAAAAATAGGCTCATTACATCATCTTTTGGTTATCTACAACATCCTAGTGACTAAAATGGAGCCATTGACCAAAGTAAGACCAAATGAAGCTCAATACACTCAATTAGGACCAAAATAGGCTCATTACATCATCCTTTGGTTATCTAAACCTCCTAGTGACTAAAATGGAGCTATTGACCAAAGTAAGACCAAATGAAGCTCAATACACTCAATTAGGACCAAAAAGGCTCATTACATCATCCTTTGGTTATCTACAACATCCTAGTGACTAAAATGGAGCCATTGTCCAAAGTAAGACCAAATGAAGCTCAATACACTCAATTAGGACCAAAATAGGCTCATTACATCATCCTTTGGTTATCTACAACATCCTAGTGACTAAAATGGAGCCATTGACCAAAGTAAGACCAAATGAAGCTCAATACACTCAATTAGGACCAAAATAGGCTCATTACATCATCCTTTGGTTATCTAAACCTTCCTAGTGACTAAATGGAGCCATTGACCAAAGTAAGACCAAATGAAGCTTACACTCATTAGGACAAAAAAGTAAGACCAATGAAGCTCAATACACTCAATTAGGACCAAAATAGGCTCATTACATCATCCTTTGGTTATCTAAACCTTCCTAGTGACTAAAATGGAGCCATTGACCAAAGTAAGACAAATGAAGCTCAATAACTCAATTAGGACAAAAATAGGCTCATTACATCATCCTTTGGTTATCTACAACATCCTAGTGACTAAAATGGAGCCATTGACCAAAGTAAGACCAAATGAAGCTCAATACAATCAATTAGGACCAAAATAGGCTCATTACATCATCTTTTGGTTATCTACAACATCCTAGTGACTAAAATTAAGCCATTGACCAAAGTAAGACCAAATGAAGCTCAATACACTCAATTAGGACCAAAATAGGCTCATTACATCATCCTGTGGTTATCTACAACATCCTAGTGACTAAAATGGAGCCATTGACCAAAGTAAGACCAAATGAAGCTCAATACACTCAATTAGGACCAAAATAGGCTCATTACATCATCCTTTGGTTATCTACAACATCCTAGTGACTAAAATGGAGCCATTGACCAAAGTAAGACCAAATGAAGCTCAATACACTCAATTAGGACCAAAATAGGCTCATTACATCATCCTTTGGTTATCTACAACATCCTAGTGACTAAAATGGAGCCATTGACCAAAGTAAGACCAAATGAAGCTCAATACACTCAATTAGGACCAAAATAGGCTCATTACATCATCCTTTGGTTATCTACAACATCCTAGTGACTAAAATGGAGCCATTGTCCAAAGTAAGACCAAATGAAGCTCAATACACTCAATTAGGACCAAAAGGACCAAAATAGGCTCATTACATCATCCTTTGGTTATCTAAACCTTCCTAGTGACTAAAATGGAGCATTGACCAAAGTAAGACCAAATGAAGCTCAATACACTCAATTAGGACCAAAATAGGCTCATTACATCATCCTTTGGTTATCTACAACATCCTAGTGACTAAAATGGAGCCATTGACCAAAGTAAGACCAAATGAAGCTCAATACACTCAATTAGGACAATACAAAATAGGCTCATTACATCATCCTTTGGTTATCTACAACATCCTAGTGACTAAAATGGAGCCATTGACCAAAGTAAGACCAAATGAAGCTCAATACACTCAATTAGGACAAAAAATAGGCTCATTACATCATCCTTTGGTTATCTATCAACATCCTAGTGACTAAAATGAGCCATTGACAAAAGTAAGACCAAATGAAGCTCAATACACTCAATTAGGACCAAAATAGGCTCATTACATCATCCTTTGGTTATCTACAACATCCTAGTGACTAAAATGGAGCCATTGACCAAAGTAAGACCAAAATAGGCTAATTACATCATCCTTTGGTTATCTACAACATCCTAGTGACTAAAATGGAGCCATTGACCAAAGTAAGACCAAATGAAGCTCAATACACTCAATTAGAACCAAAATAGGCTCATTACATCATCCTTTGGTTATCTACAACATCCTAGTGACTAAAATGTAGCCATTGTCCAAAGTAAGACCAAATGAAGCTCAATACACTCAATTAGGACCAACATAGGCTCATTACATCATCCTTTGGTTATCTACAACATCCTAGTGACTAAAATGGAGCCATTGACCAAAGTAAGACCAAATGAAGCTCAATACACTCAATTAGGACAAAATAGGCTCATTACATCATCCTTTGGTTATCTACAACATCCTAGTGACTAAAATGGAGCCATTGACCAAAGTAAGACAAATAGGCTAATTACATCAATACACTCACCTTTAGGACTAAACAAAATAGGCTCATTACATCATCCTTTGGTTATCTACAACATCCTAGTGACTAAAATGGAGCCATTGACCAAAGTAAGACCAAAGACCAAATGAAGAATCAACTACACTTAGGACATTAGGACCAAAATTAGGCTCATTACATCATCCTTTGGTTATCTACAACATCCTAGTGACTAAAATGGAGCCATTGACCAAAGTAAGACCAAATGACCAAAAGCTCAATACTAACTACAATCAACTAGACACCAAAATAGGCTCATTACATCATCCTTTGGTTATCTACAACATCCTAGTGACTAAAATGGAGCCATTGACCAAAGTAAGACCAAATGAAGCTCAATACACTCAATTAGGACATTGAAAAAAGTAAGCTCATTACATCATCCTTTGGCTCATCTACAACATCCTAGTGACTAACCAAAATAGGCTCATTACATCATCCTTTGGTTAGTAAGACCAAATGAAGCTCAATACACTCACTATTATGGACCAAAAATAGGCTGACCAAATTACAAGACCATCCTTTGGTTATCTACAACATCCTAGTGACTAAAATGGAGCCATTGACCAAAGTAAGACCAAATGAAGCTCAATACACTCAATTAGGACCAAAATAGGCTTATTACATCATCCTTTGGTTATCTACAACATCCTAGTGACTAAAATGGAGCCATTGACCAAAGTAAGACCAAATGAAGCTCAATACACTCAATTAGGACCAAATTAGGACCAAAATAGGCTCATTACATCATCCTTTGGTTATCTAAACCTTCCTAGTGACTAAAATGGAGCCATTGACCAAAGTAAGACCAAATGAAGCTCAATACACTCAATTAGAACCAAAATAGGCTCATTACATCATCCTTTGGTTATCTACAACATCCTAGTGACTAAAATGGAGCCATTGACCAAAATAGGCTCATTACATCATCCTTTGGTTATCTACAACATCCTATGTGAGCTAAAATACACTCTATTTAGGACCAAAAATATGCTCATTACACTCATCCTTAGGACCAAATAGGTTATCTACAACATCCTAGTGACTAAAATGGAGCCATTGACCAAAGTAAGACCAAATGAAGCTCAATACACTCATTAGGACAAAATAGGCTCATACATCATCCTTTGGTTATCTACAACATCCTAGTGACTAAAATGGAGCCATTGACCAAAGTAAGACCAAATGAAGCTCAATACACTCAATTAGGACAAAATAGGCTCATTACATCATCCTTTGGTTATCTACAACATCCTAGTGACTAAAATGGAGCCATTGACCAAAGTAAGACCAATGAAGCTCAATACACTCAATTAGGACCAAAATAGGCTTATTACATCATCCTTTGGTTATCTAAAACATCCTAGTGACTAAAATGGAGCCATTGTCCAAAGTAAGACCAAATGAAGCTCAATACACTCAATTAGGACCAAATTAGGAAATAGGCTCATTACATCATCCTTTGGTTATCTAAACCTCCTAGTGACTAAAATGGAGCCATTGACCAAAGTAAGACCAAATGAAGCTCAATACACTCAATTAGGACAAAATAGGCTCATTACATCATCCTTTGGTTATCTACAACATCCTAGTGACTAAAATGGAGCCATTGACCAAAGTAAGACCAAATGAAGCTCAATACACTCAATTTTAGGACCAAAATAGGCTCATTACATCATCCTTTGGTTATCTAAACCTTCCTAGTGACTAAAATGGAGCCATTGACCAAAGTAAGACCAAATGAAGCTCAATACACTCAATTAGGACCAAAATAGGCTCATTACATCATCCTTTGGTTATCTACAACATCCTAGTGACTAAAATGGAGCCATTGACCAAAGTAAGACCAAATGAAGCTCAATACACTCAATTAGGACAAAATAGGCTCATTACATCATCCTTTGGTTATCTACAACATCCTAGTGACTAAAATGGAGCCATTGACCAAAGTAAGACCAATGAAGCTCAATACACTCAATTAGGACCAAAAATAGGCATTACATCCTTTGGTTATCTACAACATCCTAGTGACTAAAATGGAGCCATTGACCAAAGTAAGACCAAATGAAGCTCAATACACTTTAGGACCAAAATAGGCTCATTACATCATCCTTTGGTTATCTAAACATCCTAGTGACTAAAATGGAGCCATTGACCAAAGTAAGACCAAATGAAGCTCAATACACTCAATTAGGACAAAAATAGGCTCATTACATCATCCTTTGGTTATCTACAACATCCTAGTGACTAAAATGGAGCCATTGACCAAAGTAAGACCAAATGAAGCTCAATACACTAGGACCAAATTAGGACCAAAATAGGCTCATTACATCATCCTTTGGTTATCTAAACTAGTGACTAAAATGGAGCCATTGACCAAAGTAAGACCAAATGAAGCTCAATACACTCAATTAGGACAAAATAGGCTCATTACATCATCCTTTGGTTATCTACAACATCCTAGTGACTAAAATGGAGCCATTGACCAAAGTAAGACCAAATGAAGCTCAATACACTCAATTAGGACAAAATAGGCTCATTACATCATCCTTTGGTTATCTACAACATCCTAGTGACTAAAATGGAGCCATTGACCAAAGTAAGACCAATGATAGGCTCATTACATCATCCTTTGGTTATCTACAACATCCTAGTGACTAAAATGGAGCCATTGACCAAGTAAGACCAAATGAAGCTCAATACACTCAATTAGGACAAAATAGGCTCATTACATCATCCTTTGGTTATCTATCCTAGTGACTAAAATGGAGCCATTGACCAAAGTAAGACCAAATGAAGCTCAATACACTCAATTAGGACCAAAATAGGCTTATTACATCATCCTTTGGTTATCTACAACATCCTAGTGACTAAAATGGAGCCATTGACCAAAGTAAGACCAAATGAAGCTCAATACACTCAATTAGGACCAAATTAGGACCAAAATAGGCTCATTACATCATCCATTAAACTTCCTTAGTGACTAAAATGGAGCCATTGACCAAAGTAGACCAAATGAAGCTCAATACACTCAATTAGGACAAAATAGGATCATTACATCATCCTTTGGTTATCTACAACATCCTAGTGACTAAAATGGAGCCATTGACCAAAGTAAGACCAAATGAAGCTCAATACACTCAATTAGGACCAAAATAGGCTCATTACATCATCCTTTGGTTATCTACAACATCCTAGTGACTAAAATGGAGCCATTGACCAAAGTAGACCAAATGAAGCTCAATACACTCAATTAGGACCAAAAATAGGCTCATTACATCATCCTTTGGTTATCTACAACATCCTAGTGACTAAAATGGAGCCATTGACCAAAGTAAGACCAAATGAAGCTCAATACACTCAATTAGGACCAAAATAGGCTCATTACATCATCCTTTGGTTATCTACAACATCCTAGTGACTAAAATGGAGCCATTGACCAAAGTAAGACCAAATGAAGCTCAATACACTTAGGACAAAAAGGCTCATTACATCATCCTTTGGTTATCTACAACATCCTAGTGACTAAAATGGAGCCATTGACCAAAGTAAGACCAAATGAAGCTCAATACACTCAATTAGGACATTGACCAAAGTAAGACCAAATGAAGCTCAATACACTCAATTAGGACAAAAATAGGCTCATTATCATCCTTTGGTTATCTACAACAATCCTAGTGACTAAAATGGAGCCATGACCAAAGTAAGACCAAATGAAGCTCAATACACTCAATTAGGAAAAAAATAGGCTCATTACATCATCCTTTGGTTATCTAAACTTCCTAGTGACTAAAATGGAGCCATTGACCAAAGTAAGACCAATGAAGCTCAATACACTCAATTAGGACCAAAATAGGCTCATTACATCATCCTTTGGTTATCTAAACCTTCCTAGTGACTAAAATGGAGCCATTGACCAAAGTAAGACCAAATGAAGCTCAATACACTCATTAGGACAAAATAGGCTCATTACATCATCTTTGGTTATCTACAACATCCTAGTGACTAAAATGGAGCCATTGACCAAAGTAAAGACCAAATGAAGCTCAATACACTCAATTAGGACCAAAATAGGCTCATTACATCATCCTTTGGTTATCTACAACATTAGTGTCTAAAATGGAGCCATTGACCAAAGTAAGACCAAATAAGCTCAGTACACTCAATTAGGACAAAAATAGGCTCATTATATCATCCTTTGGTTATCTACAACATCCAAGTGTCTAAAATGGAGCCATTGACCAAAGTAAGACCAAATGAAACTCAATACACTCAATTAGGACCAAAATAGGCTCATTACATCATCGTTTGGTTATCTACAACATCCTAGTGACTAAAATGGAGCCATTGACCAAAGTAAGACCAAATGAAGCTCAATACACTCAATTAGGACCAAAATAGGCTCATTACATCATCCTTTGGTTATCTACAACATCCTAGTGACTAAAATGGAGCCATTGACCAAAGTAAGACCAAATGAAGCTCAATACACTCAATTAGGACCAAATTAGGACCAAAATAGGCTCATTACATCCTTTGGTTATCTAAACCTTCCTAGTGACTAAAATGGAGCCATTGACCAAAGTAAGACCAAATGAAGCTCAATACACTCAATTAGGACCAAAAATAGGCTCATTACATCATCCTTTGGTTATCTACAACATCCTAGTGACTAAAATGGAGCCATTGACCAAAGTAAGACCAAATGAAGCTCAATACACTCAATTAGGACCAAAATAGGCTCATTACATCATCCTTTGGTTATCTACCCATCCTAGTGACTAAAATGGAGCCATTGACCAAAGTAAGACCAAATGAAGCTCAATACACTCAATTAGGACAAAATAGGCTCATTACATCATCCTTTGGTTATCTACAACATCCTAGTGACTAAAATGGAGCCATTGACCAAAGTAAGACCAAATGAAGCTCAATACACTCAATTAGGACCAAAATAGGCTCATTACATCATCCTTTGGTTATCTACAACATCCTAGTGACTAAAATGGAGCCATTGACCAAAGTAAGACCAAATGAAGCTCAATACACTCAATTAGGACCAAAATAGGCTCATTACATCATCCTTTGGTTATCTAAACATCCTAGTGACTAAAATGGAGCCATTGACCAAAGTAAGACCAAATGAAGCTCAATACACTCAATTAGGACCAAAATAGGCTCATTACATCATCCTTTGGTTATCTACAACATCCTAGTGACTAAAATGGAGCCATTGACCAAAGTAAGACCAAATGAAGCTCAATACACTCAATTAGGACCAAAATAGGCTCATTACATCATCCTTTGGTTATCTACAACATCCTAGTGACTAAAATGGAGCCATTGACCAAAGTAAGACCAAATGAAGCTCAATACACTCAATTAGGACCAAATTAGGACCAAAATAGGCTCATTACATCATCCTTTGGTTATCTAAACCTTCCTAGTGACTAAAATGGAGCCATTGACCAAAGTAAGACCAAATGAAGCTCAATACACTCAATTAGGACCAAAATAGGCTCATTACATCATCTTTTGGTTATCTACAACATCCTAGTGACTAAAATGGAGCCATTGACCAAAGTAAGACCAAATGAAGCTCAATACACTCAATTAGGACCAAAATAGGCTCATTACATCATCCTTTGGTTATCTACCACATCCTAGTGACTAAAATGGAGCCATTGTCCAAAGTAAGACCAAATGAAGCTCAATACACTCAATTAGGACAAAATAGGCTCATTACATCATCCTTTGGTTATCTAAACCTAGTGACGCCATTGACAAAGTAAGACCAAATGAAGCTCAATACACTCAATTAGGACCAAAAATAGGCTAATTACATCATCCTTTGGTTATCTACAACATCCTAGTGACTAAAATGGACCATTGACCAAAGTAAGACCAAATGAAGTAGGACAAATAGGCTCATTACATCATCCTTTGGTTATCTACAATCCTAGTGACTAAAATGGAGCCATTGACCAAAGTAAGACCAAATGAAGCTCAATACACTCATTAGGACAAAATAGGCTCATTACATCATCTTTTGGTTATCTAACATCCTAGTGACTAAAATGGAGCCATTGACCAAAGTAAGACCAAATGAAGCTCAATACACTCAATTAGGACCAAAAATAGGCTCATTACATCATCCTTTGGTTATCTACAATCCTAGTGACTAAAATGGAGCCATTGACCAAAGTAAGACAAATGAAGCTCAATACACTCAATTAGGACCAAAAATAGGCTCATTACATCATCCTTTGNCTCCATTTTAGTCACTAGGAAGGTTTAGATAACCAAAGGATGATGTAATGAGCCTATTTTGGTCCTAATTGAGTGTATTGACCTTCATTTGGTCTTACTTTGGTCAATGGCTCCATTTTAGTCACTAGGATGTTGTAGATAACCAAAGGATGATGTAATGAGCCTATTTTGGTCCTAATTGAGTGTATTGACTCATTTGGTCTTAGTTTGGTCAATGGCTCCATTTTAGTCACTAGGAAGGTTTAGATAACCAAAGGATGATGTAATGAGCCTATTTTGGTCCTAATTGAGTGTATTGAGCTTCATTTGGTCTTACTTTGGTCAATGGCTCCATTTTAGTCACTAGGATGTTGTAGATAACTAAAGGATGATGTAATGAGCCTATTTTTGGTCTAATTGAGTGTATTGAGCTTCATTTGTCTTACTTTGGTCAATGGCTCCATTTTAGTCACTAGGATGTTGTAGATAACCAAAGGATGATGTAATGAGCCTATTTTGGACCTAATTGAGTGTATTGAGCTTCATTTGGTCTTAGTTTTGGTCAATGGCTCCATTTTAGTCACTAGGAAGGTTTAGATAACAAAGGATGATGTAATGAGCCTATTTTGGTCCTAATTGAGTGTATTGACCTTCATTTGGTCTTACTTTGGTCAATGGCTCCATTTTAGTCACTAGGATGTTGTAGATAACCAAAGGATGATGTAATGAGCCTATTTTGGTCCTAATTGAGTGTATTGAGCTTCATTTGGTCTTAGTTTTGGTCAATGGCTCCATTTTAGTCACTAGGAAGGTTTAGATAACCAAAGGATGATGTAATGAGCCTATTTTGGTCCTAATTGAGTGTATTGACCTTCATTTGGTCTTACTTTGGTCAATGGCTCCATTTTAGTCACTAGGATGTTGTAGATAACCAAAGGATGATGTAATGAGCCTATTTTGGTCTTAATTGAGTGTTTTGACCTTCATTTGGTCTTACTTTGGTCAATGGCTTTTTAGTCACTAGGAAGGTTAGATAAAAAGGATGATGTAATGAGCCTATTTTGGTCCTAATTGAGTGTATTGAGCTTCATTTGGTCTTACTTTGGTCAATGGCTCCATTTTAGTCACTAGGATGTTGTAGATAACTAAAGGATGATGTAATGAGCCTATTTTGGTCCTAATTGAGTGTATTGAGCTTCATTTGTTCTTACTTTGGTCAATGGCTCCATTTTAGTCACTAGGATGTTGTAGATAACCAAAGGATGATGTAATGAGCCTATTTTGGACCTAATTGAGTGTATTGAGCTTCATTTGGTCTTACTTTGGTCAATGGCTCCATTTTAGTCACTAGGATGTTGTAGATAACCAAAGGATGATGTAATGAGCCTATTTTGGTCCTAATTGAGTGTATTGACCTTCATTTGGTCTTACTTTGGACAATGCTCCATTTTAGTCACTAGGAAGGTTTAGATAACAAAGGATGTAATGAGCCTATTTTGGTCCTAATTGAGTGTATTGAGCTTCATTTGGTCTTACTTTGGTCAATGGCTCCATTTTAGTCACTAGGATGTTTAGATAACCAAAGGATGATGTAATGAGCCTATTTTGGTCCTAATTGAGTGTATTGAGCTTCATTTGGTCTTACTTGGTCAATGGCTCCATTTTAGTCACTAGGATGTTGTAGATAACCAAAGGATGATGTAATGAGCCTATTTTGGTCCTAATTGAGTGTATTGAGCTTCATTTGGTCTTACTTTGGTCAATGGCTCCATTTTAGTCACTAGGATGTTGTAGATAACCAAAGGATGATGTAATGAGCCTATTTTGGTCCTAATTGAGTGTATTGAGCTTCATTTGGTCTTACTTTGGTCAATGGCTCCATTTTAGTCACTAGGAAGGTTTAGATAACCAAAGGATGATGTAATGAGCCTATTTTGGTCCTAATTGAGTGTATTGACCTTCATTTGGTCTTACTTTGGTCAATGGCTCCATTTTAGTCACTAGGATGTTGTAGATAACCAAAGGATGATGTAATGAGCCTATTTTGGTCCTAATTGAGTGTTTTTGAGCTTCATTTGGTCTTACTTTGGTCAATGGCTCCATTTTAGTCACTAGGAAGGTTTAGATAAACAAAGGATGATGTAATGAGCCTATTTTGGTCCTAATTGAGTGTATTGAGCTTCATTTGGTCTTACTTTGGTCAATGGCTCCATTTTAGTCACTAGGATGTTGTAGATAACTAAAGGATGATGTAATGAGCCTATTTTGGTCTTAATTGAGTGTTTTGACCTTCATTTGGTCTTACTTTGGACAATGGCTCCATTTTAGTCACTAGGAAGGTTTAGATAACAAAGGATGATGTAATGAGCCTATTTGGTCCTAATTGAGTGTATTGAGCTTCATTTGGTCTTACTTGGTCAATGGCTCCATTTTAGTCACTAGGAATAACCAAAGGATGATGTAATTATTTTGGTCCTAATTGAGTGTATTGAGCTTCATTTGGTCTTACTTTGGTCAATGGCTCCATTTTAGTCACTAGGATGTTGTATAACCAAAGGATGATGTAATGAGCCTATTTTGGTCCTAATTGAGTGTATTGAGCTTCATTTGGTCTTACTTTGGTCAATGGCTCCATTTTAGTCACTAGGAAGGTTTAGATAACCAAAGGATGATGTAATGAGCCTATTTTGGTCCTAATTGAGTGTATTGAGCTTCATTTGGTCTTACTTTGGTCAATGGCTCCATTTTAGTCACTAGGATGTTGTAGATAACCAAAGGATGATGTAATGAGCCTATTTTGGTCTTAATTGAGTGTTTTGACCTTCATTTGGTCTTACTTTGGACAATGGCTCCATTTTAGTCACTAGGAAGGTTTAGATAACAAAGGATGATGTAATGAGCCTATTTTGGTCCTAATTGAGTGTATTGAGCTTCATTTGGTCTTACTTTGGTCAATGGCTCAATTTTAGTCACTAGGATGTTGTAGATAACTAAAGGATGATGTAATGAGCCTATTTTGGTCCTAATTGAGTGTATTGAGCTTCATTTGTTCTTACTTTGGTCAATGGCTCCATTTTAGTCACTAGGATGTTGTAGATAACCAAAGGATGATGTAATGAGCCTATTTTGGTCCTAATTGAGTGTATTGAGCTTCATTTGGTCTTACTTTGGTCAATGGCTCCATTTTAGTCACTAGGATGTTGTAATAACCAAAGGATGATGTAATGAGCCTATTTTGGTCCTAATTGAGTGTATTGACCTTCATTTGGTCTTACTTTGGACAATGCTCCATTTTAGTCACTAGGAAGGTTTAGATAAACAAAGGATGATGTAATGAGCCTATTTTGGTCCTAATTGAGTGTATTGAGCTTCATTTGGTCTTACTTTGGTCAATGGCTCCATTTTAGTCACTAGGATGTTTAGATAACAAAGGATGATGTAATGAGCCTATTTTGGTCCTAATTGAGTGTATTGAGCTTCATTTGGTCTTAGTTTGGTCAATGGCTCCATTTTAGTCACTAGGAAGGTTTAGATAACCAAAGGATGATGTAATGAGCCTATTTTGGTCCTAATTGAGTGATTTGACTTCATTTGGTTACTTTGGTCAATGGCTCCATTTTAGTCACTAGGATGTTGTAGATAACCAAAGGATGATGTAATGAGCCTATTTTGGTCTTAATTGAGTGTTTTGACCTTCATTTGGTCTTACTTTGGACAATGGCTCCATTTTAGTCACTAGGAAGGTTTAGATAAACAAAGGATGATGTAATGAGCCTATTTTGGTCCTAATTGAGTGTATTGAGCTTCATTTGGTCTTACTTTGGTCAATGGCTCAATTTTAGTCACTAGGATTTGTAGATAACTAAAGGATGATGTAATGAGCCTATTTTGGTCCTAATTGAGTGTATTGAGCTTCATTTGTTCTTACTTTGGTCAATGGCTCCATTTTAGTCACTAGGATGTTGTAGATAACCAAAGGATGATGTAATGAGCCTATTTTGGACCTAATTGAGTGTATTGAGCTTCATTTGGTCTTACTTTGGTCAATGCTCATTTTAGTCACTAGGAAGGTTTAGATAACCAAAGGATGATGTAATGAGCCTATTTTGGTCCTAATTGAGTGTATTGATTCATTTGGTCTTACTTTGGTCAATGGCTCCATTTTAGTCACTAGGATGTTGTAGATAACCAAGGATGATGTAATTATTTTGGTCCTAATTGAGTGTATTGAGCTTCATTTGGTCTTACTTTGGTCAATGGCTCCATTTTAGTCACTAGGATGTTAAATAACCAAAGGATGATGTAATGAGCCTATTTTGGACCTAATTGAGTGTATTGAGCTTCATTTGGTCTTACTTTGGTCAATGGCTCCATTTTAGTCACTAGGATGTTGTAAATAACCAAAGGATGATGTAATGAGCCTATTTTGGTCCTAATTGAGTGTATTGAGCCTTCATTTGGTCTTACTTTGGACAATAGCTCCATTTTAGTCACTAGGAAGGTTTAGATAAACAAAGGAAGATGTAATGAGCCTATTTTGGTCCTAATTGAGTGTATTGAGCTTCATTTGGTCTTACTTTGGTCATGGCTCCATTTTAGTCACTAGGAAGTCTTAGATAACCAAAGGATGATGTAATGAGCCTATTTTGGTCCTAATTGAGTATATTGAGCTTTATTTGGTCTTAGTTTGGTCAATGGCTCCATTTTAGTCACTAGGAAGGTTTAGATAACCAAAGGATGATGTAATGAGCCTATTTTGGTCCTAATTGAGTGATTTGACCTTCATTTGGGCTTACTTTGGTCAATGGCTCCATTTTAGTCACTAGATGTTGTAGATAACCAAAGGATGATGTTAATGAGCCTATTTTGGTCTTAATTGAGTGTTTTGACCTTCATTTGGTCTTACTTTGGACAATGGCTCCATTTTAGTCACTAGGAAGGTTTAGATAAACAAAGGATGATGTAATGAGCCTATTTTGGTCCTAATTGAGTGTATTGAGCTTCATTTGGTCTTACTTTGGTCAATGGCTCAATTTTAGTCACTAGGATATTGTAGATAACTAAAGGATGATGTAATGAGCCTATTTTGGTCCTAATTGAGTGTATTAAGCTTCATTTGTTCTTACTTGGTCAATGGCTCCATTTTAGTCCCTAGGATGTTGTAGATAACCAAAGGATGATGTAATGAGCCTATTTTGGACCTAATTGAGTGTATTGAGCTTCATTTAGTACTACTTTGGTCAATAGCTCCATTTTAGTCACTAGGAAGGTTTAGATAACCAAAGGATGATGTAATGAGCCTATTTTGGTCCTAATTGAGTGTATTGAGCTTCATTTGGTCTTACTTTGGTCAATGGCTCCATTTTAGTCACTAGGATGTTGTAGATAACCAAAGGATGATGTAATGAGCCTATTTTGGTCCTAATTGAGTGTATTGAGCTTCATTTTGGTCTTACTTTGGTCAATGGCTCCATTTTAGTCACTGGATGTTGTAGATAAACCAAAGGATGATGTAATGAGCCTATTTTGGTCCTAATTGAGTTGTATTGACCTTCATTTGGTCTTACTTTGGATCTAATATGTGTTCCATGTTTAAGTCTACTAGTAAAGGTTTAGATAAACAAAGGATGATGTAATGAGCCTATTTTGGTCCTAATTGAGTGTATTGAGCTTCATTTGGTCTTACTTTGGTCAATGGCTCCATTTTAGTCACTAGGATGTTGTAGATAACCAAAGGATGATGTAATGAGCCTATTTTGGTCCTAATTGAGTGTATTGAGCCTTCATTTGGTCTTACTTTGGTCAATGGCTCCATTTTAGTCACTAGGAAGGTTTAGATAAACCAAAGGATGATGTAATGAGCCTATTTTGGTCCTAATTGAGTGTATTGAGCTTCATTTGGTCTTACTTTGGTCAATGGCTCCATTTTAGTCACTAGGATGTTGTAGATAACCAAAGGATGATGTAATGAGCCTATTTTGGTCCTAATTGAGTGTATTTGACCTTCATTTGGTCTTACTTTGGACAATGGCTCCATTTTAGTCACTAGGAGGTTTAGATAAACAAAGGATGATGTAATGAGCCTATTTTGGTCCTAATTGAGTGTATTGAGCTTCATTTGGTCTTACTTTGGTCAATGGCTCCATTTTAGTCACTAGGATGTTGTAGATAACCAAAGGATGATGTAATGAGCCTATTTGGTCCTAATTGAGTGTATTGAGCTTCATTTGGTCTTACTTTGGTCAATGGCTCCATTTTAGTCACTAGGATGTTGTAGATAACCAAAGGATGATGTAATGAGCCTATTTTGGTCTAATTGAGTGTATTGAGCTTCATTTGGTCTTACTTTGGTCAATGGCTCCATTTTAGTCACTAGGAAGGTTTAGATAAACAAAGGATGATGTAATGAGCCTATTTTGGTCCTAATTGAGTGTATTGAGCTTCATTTGGTCTTACTTTGGTCAATGGCTCCATTTTGTCACTAGGATGTTTAGATAACCAAAGGATGATGTAATAAGCTATTTTGTCCTAATTGAGTGTATTGAGCTTCATTTGGTCTTACTTTGGTCAATGCTCCATTTTAGTCACTAGGAGGTTTAGATAACCAAAGGATGATGTAATGAGCCTATTTTGGTCCTATTGAGTGTATTGAGCTTCATTTGGTCTTACTTTGGTCAATGGCTCCATTTTAGTCACTAGGATGTTGTAGATAACCAAAGGATGATGTAATGAGCCTATTTTGGTCCTAATTGAGTGTATTGAGCTTCATTTGTCTTACTTTGGTCAATAGCTCCATTTTAGTCACTAGGAAGTTTAGATAACCAAAGGATGATGTAATGAGCCTATTTTGGTCCTAATTGAGTGTATTGAGCTTCATTTGGTCTTACTTTGGTCAATGGCTCCATTTTAGTCACTAGGATGTTGTAGATAACCAAAGGATGATGTAATGAGCCTATTTTGGTCCTAATTGAGTGTATTGAGCTTCATTTGTCTTACTTTGGTCAAATGGCTCCATTTTAGTCACTAGGAAGGTTTAGATAAACAAAGGATGATGTAATGAGCCTATTTTGGTCCTAATTGAGTGTATTGAGCTTCATTTGGTCTTACTTTGGTCAATGGCTCCATTTTAGTCACTAGGATGTTGTAGATAACCAAAGGATGATGTAATGAAGCCTATTTTGGTCCTAATTGAGTGTATTGAGCTTCATTTGGTCTTACTTTGGTCAATAGCTCCATTTTAGTCACTAGGAAGGTTTAGATAACCAAAGGATGATGTAATGAGCCTATTTTGGTCCTAATTGAGTGTATTGAGCTTCATTTGGTCTTACTTTGGTCAATGGCTCCATTTAGTCACTAGGATGTTGTAAATAACCAAAGGATGATGTAATGAGCCTATTTTGGTCCTAATTGAGTGTATTGACCTTCATTTGGTCTTACTTTGGACAATGGCTCCATTTTAGTCACTAGGAAGGTTTAGATAAACAAAGGAAGATGTAATGAGCCTATTTTGTCCTAATTGAGTGTATTGAGCTTCATTTGGTCTTACTTTGGTCAATGGCTCCATTTTAGTCACTAGGATGTTTAGATAACAAAGGATGATGTAATGAGCCTATTTTGGTCCTAATTGAGTGTATTGAGCTTCATTTGGTCTTACTTTGGTCAATGGCTCCATTTTAGTCACTAGGAAGGTTTAGATAACCAAAGGATGATGTAATGAGCCTATTTTGGTCCTAATTGAGTGTATTGAGCTTCATTTGGTCTTACTTTGGTCAATGGCTCCATTTTAGTCACTAGGATGTTGTAGATAACCAAAGGATGATGTAATGAGCCTATTTTGGTCCTAATTGAGTGTATTGAGCTTCATTTTGTCTTACTTTGGTCAATGGCTCATTTTAGTCAATAGGAAGTTTAGATAAACAAAGGATGCTGTAATGAGCCTATTTTGGTCCTAATTGAGTGTATTGAGCTTCATTTGGTCTTACGTTGGTCAATGGCTCCATTTTTGTCACTGGATGTCTTAGATAACCAAAGGATGATGTATAAGCCTATTTTGGTCCTAATATGAGTGTATTGAGCTTCATTTGGTCTTATTTGGTCAATAGCTCCATTTTAGTCACTAGGAAGGTTTAGATAACCAAAGGATGATGTAATGAGCCTATTTTGGACCTAATTGAGTGTATTGAGCTTCATTTGGTCTTACTTGGTCAATGGCTCCATTTTAGTCACTAGGATGTTGTAAATAACCAAGGATGATGTAATGAGCCTATTTTGGTCCTAATTGAGTGTATTGACCTTCATTTTGGTCTTACTTTGGACAATAGCTCCATTTTAGTCACTAGGAAGGTTTAGATAAACAAAGGAAGATGTAATGAGCCTATTTTGGTCCTAATTGAGTGTATTGAGCTTCATTTGGTCTTACTTTGGTCAATGGCTCCATTTTAGTCACTAGGATGTCTTAGATAACCAAAGGATGATGTAATGAGCCTATTTTGGTCCTAATTGAGTATATTGAGCTTTATTTGGTCTTAGTTTGGTCAATGGCTCCATTTTAGTCACTAGGAAGGTTTAGATAACCAAAGGATGATGTAATGAGCCTATTTTGGTCCTAATTGAGTGATTTGACCTTCATTTGGGCTTACTTTGGTCAATGGCTCCATTTTAGTCACTAGGATGTTGTAGATAACCAAAGGATGAGGTAACGAGCCTATTTTGGTCTTAATTGAGTGTTTTGACCTTCATTTGGTCTTACTTTGGACAATGGCTCCATTTTAGTCACTAGGAAGGTTTAGATAAACAAAGGATGATGTAATGAGCCTATTTTGGTCCTAATTGAGTGTATTGAGCTTCATTTGGTCTTACTTTGGTCAATGGCTCAATTTTAGTCACTAGGATATTGTAGATAACTAAAGGATGATGTAATGAGCCTATTTTGGTCCTAATTGAGTGTATTAAGCTTCATTTGTTCTTACTTTGGTCAATGGCTCCATTTTAGTCCTAGGATGTTGTAGATAACCAAAGGATGATGTAATGAGCCTATTTTGGACCTAATTGAGTGTATTGAGCTTCATTTAAGTACTACTTTGGTCAATAGCTCCATTTTAGTCACTAGGAAGGTTTAGATAACCAAAGGATGATGTAATGAGCCTATTTTGGTCCTAATTGAGTGTATTGAGCTTCATTTGGTCTTACTTTGGTCAATGGCTCCATTTTAGTCACTAGGATGTTGTAGATAACCAAAGGATGATGTAATGAGCCTATTTTGGTCCTAATTGAGTGTATTGAGCTTCATTTTGTCTTACTTTGGTCAATGGCTCCATTTTAGTCAATAGAAGGTTTAGATAAACAAAGGATGCTGTAATGAGCCTATTTTGGTCCTAATTGAGTGTATTGAGCTTCATTTGGTCTTACGTTGGTCAATGCTCCATTTTTGTCACTGGATGTCTTAGATAACCAAAGGATGATGTAATAAGCCTATTTTGGTCCTATATAGTGTATTGAGCTTCATTTGGTCTTAATTTGGTCAATAGCTCCATTTTAGTCACTAGGAAGGTTTAGATAACCAAAGGATGATGTAATGAGCCTATTTTGGACCTTAATTGAGTGTATTGAGCTTCATTTGGTCTTACTTTGGTCAATGGCTCCATTTTAGTCACTAGGATGTTGTAAATAACCAAAGGATGATGTAATGAGCCTATTTTGGTCCTAATTGAGTGTATTGACCTTCATTTGGTCTTACTTTGGACAATAGGTCCATTTTAGTCACTAGGAAGGTTTAGATAAACAAGGAAGATGGTAATGAGCCTATTTTGTCCTAATTGAGTGTATTGAGCTTCATTTGGTCTTACTTTGGTCAATGCTCCATTTTAGTCACTAGGATGTCTTAGATAACCAAAGGATGATGTAATGAGCCTATTTTGGTCCTAATTGAGTGTATTGAGCTTCATTTGGTCTTACTTTGGTCAATGGCTCCATTTTAGTCACTTGGAAGGTTTAGATAACCAAAGGATGATGTAATGAGCCTATTTTGGTCCTAATTGAGTGTATTGAGCTTCATTTGGTCTTACTTGGTCAATGGCTCCATTTTAGTCACTAGGATGTCTTAGATAACCAAAGGATGATTGTTAATGAGCCTATTTTGGGTCCTAATGAGTGTATTGAGCTTCATTTGGTCTTACTTTGGTCAATGGCTCCATTTTAGTCACTAGGATGTTGTAGATAACCAAAGGATGATGTAATGAGCCTATTTTGGTCCTAATTGAGTGTATTGAGCTTCATTTTGTCTTACTTTGGTCAATGGCTCCATTTTAGTCAATAGGAAGGTTTAGATAAACAAAGGATGATGTAATGAGCCTATTTTGTCCTAATTGAGTGTATTGAGCTTCATTTGTCTTACTTTGGTCAATGGCTCCATTTTGTCACTGGATGTTGTAGATAACCAAAGGATGATGTAATAGCCTATTTTGGTCTAATAGTGTATTGAGCTTCATTTGGTCTTACTTTGGTCAATGCTCCATTTTAGTCACTAGGAAGTTTAGATAACCAAAGGATGATGTAATGAGCCTATTTTGGTCCTAATTGAGTGTATTGAGCTTCATTTGGTCTTACTTTGGTCAATGGCTCCATTTTAGTCACTAGGATGTTGTAGATAACCAAAGGATGATGTAATGAGCCTATTTTGGTCCTAATTGAGTGTATTGACCTTCATTTGGTCTTACTTTGGTCAATGGCTCCATTTTAGTCACTAGGATGTTTAGATAAACAAAGGATGATGTAATGAGCCTATTTTGGTCCTAATTGAGTGTATTGAGCTTCATTTGGTCTTACTTTGGTCAATGGCTCCATTTTAGTCACTAGGATGTTCTTAGATAACCAAAGGATGATGTAATGAGCCTATTTTGGTCCTAATTGAGTGTATTTACCTTCATTTGGTCTTACTTTGGACAATGGCTCCATTTTAGTCACTTGGAAGGTTTAGATAAACAAAGGATGATGTAATGAGCCTATTTTGGTCCTAATTGAGTGTATTGAGCTTCATTTGGTCTTACTTTGGTCAATGTCTCCATTTTAGTCACTAGGATGTCTTAGATAACCAAAGGATGATGTAATGAGCCTATTTTGGTCCTAATTGAGTGTATTGAGCTTCATTTGGTCTTACTTTGGTCAATGGCTCCATTTTAGTCACTAGGATGTTGTAGATAACCAAAGGATGATGTAATGAGCCTATTTTGGTCCTAATTGAGTGTATTGAGCTTCATTTTGTCTTACTTTGGTCAATGGCTCCATTTTAGTCAATAGGAAGGTTTAGATAACAAAGGATGCTGTAATGAGCCTATTTTGGTCCTAATTGAGTGTATTGAGCTTCATTTGGTCTTACGTTGGTCATGGCTCCATTTTTGTCACTGGATGTCTTAGATAACCAAAGGATGATGTAATAGCCTATTTTGGTCCTAATATAGTGTATTGAGCTTCATTTGGTCTTAATTTGGTCAATAGCTCCATTTTAGTCACTAGGAAGGTTTAGATAACAAAGGATGATGTAATGAGCCTATTTTGGACCTAATTGAGTGTATTGAGCTTCATTTGGTCTTACTTTGGTCAATGGCTCCATTTTAGTCACTAGGATGTTGTAAATAACCAAAGGATGATGTAATGAGCCTATTTTGGTCCTAATGAGTGTATTGACCTTCATTTGGTCTTACTTTGGACAATAGGCTCCATTTTAGTCACTAGGAAGGTTTAGATAACAAAGAAGATGTAATGAGCCTATTTTGGTCCTAATTGAGTGTATTGAGCTTCATTTGGTCTTACTTTGGTCAATGGCTCCATTTTAGTCACTAGGATGTCTGTAGATAACCAAAGGATGATGTAATGAGCCTATTTTGGTCCTAATTGAGTGTATTGAGCTTCATTTGGTCTTACTTTGGTCAATGGCTCCATTTTAGTCACTAGGAAGGTTTAGATAACCAAAGGATGATGTAATGAGCCTATTTTGGTCCTAATTGAGTGTATTGAGCTTCATTTGGTCTTACTTTGGTCAATGGCTCCCATTTTAGTCACTAGGATGTTGTAGATAACCAAAGGATGATGTAATGAGCCTATTTTGGTCTAATTGAGTGTTTTGACTTCATTTGGTCTTACTTTGGTCAATGGCTCCATTTTAGTCACTAGGAAGGTTTAGATAAACAAAGGATGATGTAATGAGCCTATTTTGGTCCTAATTGAGTGTATTGAGCTTCATTTGGTCTTACTTTGGTCAATGGCTCAATTTTAGTCACTAGGATATTGTAGATAACTAAAGGATGATGTAATGAGCCTATTTTGGTCCTAATTGAGTGTATTAAGCTTCATTTGTTCTTACTTTGGTCAATGGCTCCATTTTAGTCCCTAGGATGTTGTAGATAACCAAAGGATGATGTAATGAGCCTATTTTGGACCTAATTGAGTGTATTGAGCTTCATTTAAGTACTACTTTGGTCAATAGCTCCATTTTAGTCACTAGGAAGGTTTAGATAACCAAAGGATGATGTAATGAGCCTATTTTGGTCCTAATTGAGTGTATTGAGCTTCATTTGGTCTTACTTTGGTCAATGGCTCCATTTAGTCACTAGGATGTTGTAGATAACCAAAGGATGATGTAATGGCCTATTTTGGTCCTAATTGAGTGTATTGAGCTTCATTTTGTCTTACTTTGGTCAATGGCTCCATTTTAGTCATAGGAGGTTTTAGATAAAAAGGATGCTGTAATGAGCCTATTTTGGTCCTAATTGAGTGTATTGAGCTTCATTTGGTCTTACGTTGGTCATGGCTCCATTTTTGTCACTGGATGTCTTAGATAACCAAAGGATGATGTAATAAGCCTATTTTGGTCCTAATATAGTGTATTGAGCTTCATTTGGTCTTAATTTGGTCAATAGCTCCATTTTAGTCACTAGGAAGGTTTAGATAACCAAAGGATGATGTAATGAGCCTATTTTGGACTTAATTGAGTGTATTGAGCTTCATTTGGTCTTACTTTGGTCAATGGCTCCATTTTAGTCACTAGGATGTTTAAATAACCAAAGGATGATGTAATGAGCCTATTTTGGTCCTAATTGAGTGTATTGACCTTCATTTGGTCTTACTTTGGACAATAGGTCCATTTTAGTCACTAGGAAGGTTTAGATAAACAAAGGAAGATGTAATGAGCCTATTTTGGTCCTAATTGAGTGTATTGAGCTTCATTTGGTCTTACTTTGGTCAATGGCTCCATTTTAGTCACTAGGATGTCTTAGATAACCAAAGGATGATGTAATGAGCCTATTTTGGTCCTAATTGAGTGTATTTACCTTCATTTGGTCTTACTTTGGACAATGGCTCCATTTTAGTCACTTGGAAGGTTTAGATAAACAAAGGATGATGTAATGAGCCTATTTTGGTCCTAATTGAGTGTATTGAGCTTCATTTGGTCTTACTTTGGTCAATGCTCCATTTTAGTCACTAGGATGTTTAGATAACCAAAGGATGATGTAATGAGCCTATTTTGGTCCTAATTGAGTGTATTGAGCTTCATTTGGTCTTACTTTGGTCAATGGCTCCATTTTAGTCACTAGGATGTTGTAGATAACCAAA
>RYYW01000289.1:34979-49649 GCA_013621005.1 Aeschynomene evenia | reverse complement strand
ATCCTTTGTTTATCTAAACCTTCCTAGTGACTAAAATGGACCCATTGACCAAAGTAAGACCAAATGAAGCTCAATACACTCAATTAGGACCAAAATAGGCTCATTACATCATCCTTTGTTTATCTAAACCTTCCTAGTGACTAAAATGGAGCCATTGACCAAGTAAGACCAAATGAAGCTCAATACACTCAATTAGACCAAAATAGGCTCATTACATCATCCTTTGGTTATCTACAACATCCTAGTGACTAAAAATGGAGCCATTGACCAAAGTAAGACCAAATGAAGCTCAATACACTCAATTAGGACCAAAATAGGCTCATTACATCATCCTTTGGTTATCTACACATCCTAGTGACTAAAATGGAGCCATTGACCAAAGTAACCAAATGAAGCTATACACTCAATTAGGACCAAATAGGCTCATTACATCATCCTTTGTTTATCTAACCTTCCTAGTGACTAAAATGGAGCCATTGACCAAAGTAAGACCAAATGAAGCTCAATACACTTAATTAGGACCAAAATAGGCTCATTACATCATCCTTTGGTTATCTACAACATCCTAGTGACTAAAATGGAGCCATTGACCAAAGTAAGACCAAATGAAGCTCAATACACTCAATTAGGACAAAAAGGCTCATTACATCATCCTTTGTTTATCTAACCTCCTAGTGACTAAAATGGAGCCTTTGACCAAAGTAAGACCAAATGAAGCTCAATACACTTAATTAGGACCAAAATAGGCTCATTACATCATCCTTTGGTTATCTACAACATCCTAGTGACTAAAATGGAGCCATTGACCAAAGTAAGACCAAATGAAGCTCAATACACTCAATTAGGACCAAAATAGGCTCATTACATCATCCTTTGGTTATCTACAACTTCCTAGTGACTAAAATGGAGCCATTGACCAAAGTAAGACCAAATGAAGCTCAATACACTCAATTAGGACCAAATAGGCTCATTACATCATCCTTTGTTTATCTAAACCTCCTAGTGACTAAAATGGAGCCATTGACCAAAGTAAGACCAAATGAAGCTCAATACACTTAATTAGGACCAAAATAGGCTGATTACATCATCCTTTGGTTATCTACAACATCCTAGTGACTAAAATGGAGCCATTGACCAAGTAAGACCAAATGAAGCTCAATACACTTAATTAGGACCAAAATAGGCTCATTACATCATCCTTTGGTTATCTACAACATCCTAGTGACTAAAATGGAGCCATTGACCAAAGTAAGACCAAATGAAGCTCAAATACACTCAATTAGGACCAAAATAGGCACATTACATCATCCTTTGTTTATCTAAACCTTCCTAGTGACTAAAAGGAGCCATTGACGGAAGTAAGACCAAATGAAGCTTAATACACTTAATTAGGACAAAAATAGGCTCATTACATCATCCTTTGGTTATCTACAACATCCTAGTGACTAAAATGGACCCATTGACCAAAGTAAGACCAAAGGAAGCTCAATACACTCAATTAGGACCAAAATAGGCACATTACATCATCCTTTGTTTATCTAAACCTTCCTAGTGACTAAAATGGAGCCATTGACCAAAGTAAGACCAAATGAAGCTCAATACACTTAACTAGGACCAAAATAGGCTCATTACATCATCCTTTGGTTATCTACAACATCCTAGTGACTAAAATGGAGCCATTGACCAAAGTAAGACCAAATGAAGCTCAATACACTCAATTAGGACCAAAATAGGCACATTACATCATCCTTTGTTTATCTAAACCTTCCTAGTGACTAAAATGGAGCCATTGACCAGAGTAAGACCAAATGAAGCTCAATACACTCAATTAGCACCAAAATAGGCTCATTACATCATCCTTTGGTTATCTACAACATCCTAGTGACTAAAATGGAGCCATTGACCAAAGTAAGACCAAATGAAGCTCAATACACTCAATTAGGACCAAAATAGGCTCATTATATCATCCTTTGGTTATCTACAACATCCTAGTGACTAAAATGGAGCCATTGACCAAAGTAAGACCAAATGAAGCTCAATACACTCAATTAGGACCAAATAGGCTCATTACATCATCCTTTGTTTATCTAAACCTTCCTAGTGACTAAAATGGAGCCATTGACCAAAGTAAGACCAAATGAAGCTCAATACACTAATTAGGACCAAAATAGGCTCATTACATCATCCTTTGGTTATCTACAACATCCTAGTGACTAAAATGGAGCCATTGACCAAAGTAAGACCAAATGAAGCTCAATACACTCAATTAGGACAAAATCATTACATCATCCTTTGTTTATCTAAGTGACTAAAATGGAGCCATTGACCAAGTAAGACCAAATGAAGCTCAATACACTCAATTAGACCAAAATAGGCTCATTACATCATCCTTTTTTATCTACAACATCCTAGTGACTAAAATGGAGCCATTGACCAAAGTAAGACCAAATGAAGCTCAATACACTCAATTAGGACAAAATAGGCTCATTACATCATCCTTTGGTTATCTACAACATCCTAGTGACTAAAATGGAGCCATTGACCAAAGTAAGACCAAATGAAGCTCAATACACTCAATTAGGACCAAAATAGGCTCATTACATCATCCTTTGTTTATCTAAACCTTCCTAGTGACTAAAATGGAGCCATTGACCAAAGTAAGACCAAATGAAGCTCAATACACTCAATTAGGACCAAAATAGGCTCATTACATCATCCTTTGTTATCTACAACATCCTAGTGACTAAAATGGAGCCATTGACCAAGTAAGACCAAATGAAGCTCAATACACTTAATTAGGACCAAAATAGGCTCATTACATCATCCTTTGGTTATCTACAACATCCTAGTGACTAAAATGGAGCCATTGACCAAAGTAAGACCAAATGAAGCTCAATACACTCAATTAGGACCAAAATAGGCACATTACATCATCCTTTGTTTATCTAAACCTTCCTAGTGACTAAAATGGAGCCATTGACCAAAGTAAGACCAAATGAAGCTCAATACACTTAATTAGGACCAAAATAGGCTCATTACATCATCCTTTGGTTATCTACAACATCCTAGTGACTAAAATGGACCATTGACCAAAGTAAGACCAAATGAAGCTCAATACACTCAATTAGGACCAAAATAGGCTCATTACATCATCCTTTGTTTATCTAAACCTTCCTAGTGACTAAAATGGACCAAAGTAAGACCAAATGAAGCTCAATACACTTAATTAGGACCAAAATAGGCTCATTACATCATCCTTTGGTTATCTACAACATCCTAGTGACTAAAATGGAGCCATTGACCAAAGTAAGACCAAATGAAGCTCAATACACTCAATTAGGACCAAAATAGGCTCATTACATCATCCTTTGTTTATCTAACCTTCCTAGTGACTAAAATGGAGCCATTGACCAGTAAGACCAAATGAAGCTCAATACACTCAATTAGACCAAAATAGGCTCATTACATCATCCTTTGGTTATCTACAACATCCTAGTGACTAAAATGGAGCCATTGACCAAAGTAAGACCAAATGAAGCTCAATACACTCAATTAGGACCAAAATAGGCTCATTACATCATCCTTTGGTTATCTACAACATCCTAGTGACTAAAATGGAGCCATTGACCAAAGTAAGACCAAATGAAGCTCAATACACTCAATTAGGACCAAATAGGCTCATTACATCATCCTTTGTTTATCTAAACCTTCCTAGTGACTAAAATGAGCCATTGACCAAAGTAAGACCAAATGAAGCTCAATACACTAATTAGGACCAAAATAGGCTCATTACATCATCCTTTGGTTATCTACAACATCCTAGTGACTAAAATGGAGCCATTGACCAAAGTAAGACCAAATGAAGCTCAATACACTTAATTAGGACCAAAATAGGCTCATTACATCATCCTTTGGTTATCTACAACATCCTAGTGACTAAAATGGAGCCATTGACCAAAGTAAGACCAAATGAAGCTCAATACACTCAATTAGGACAAAATAGGTTACATCATCCTTTGTTTATCTAAACCTTCCTAGTGACTCCATTGAAAGTAAGACCAAATGAAGCTCAATACACTTAATTAGGACAAAAATAGGCTCATTACATCATCCTTTGGTTATCTACAACATCCTAGTGACTAAAATGGACCCATTGACCAAAGTAAGACCAAATGAAGCTCAATACACTCAATTAGGACCAAAATAGGTACATCATCCTTTGTTTATCTAAACTTCCTAGTGACTAAAATGGAGCCACCAAAGTAAGACCAAATGAAGCTCAATACACTTAATTAGGACCAAAATAGGCTCATTACATCATCCTTTGGTTATCTACAACATCCTAGTGACTAAAATGGAGCCATTGACCAAAGTAAGACCAAATGAAGCTCAATACACTCAATTAGGACCAAAATAGGCTCATTACATCATCCTTTGTTTATCTACAACATCCTAGTGACTAAAATGGAGCCATTGAAAAGTAAGACCAAATGAAGCTCAATACACTAATTAGGACCAAAATAGGGTTATCTACAACATCCTAGTGACTAAAATGGAGCCATTGACAAAGTAAGACCAAATGAAGCTCAATACACTCAATTAGGACCAAAATAGGCTCATTACATATCCTTTGTTTATCTAAACCTTCCTAGTGACTAAAATGGAGCCATTGACCAAAGTAAGACCAAATGAAGCTCAATACACTTAATTAGGACCAAAATAGGCTCATTACATCATCCTTTGGTTATCTACAACATCCTAGTGACTAAAATGGAGCCATTGACCAAAGTAAGACCAAATGAAGCTCAATACACTCAATTAGGACCAAAATAGGCACATTACATCATCCTTTGTTTATCTAACCTTCCTAGTGACTAAAATGGAGCCTTTGACCAAGTAAGACCAAATGAAGCTCAATACACTCAATTAGACCAAAATAGGCTCATTACATCATCCTTTGGTTATCTACAACATCCTAGTGACTAAAATGGAGCCATTGACCAAAGTAAGACCAAATGAAGCTCAATACACTCAATTAGGACCAAAAGGCTCATTACATCATCCTTTGGTTATCTACAACATCCTAGTGACTAAAATGGAGCCATTGACAAAGTAAGACCAAATGAAGCTCAATACACTCAATTAGGACCAAAATAGGCTCATTACATCATCCTTTGTTTATCTACAACATCCTAGTGACTAAAATGGAGCCATTGATTAAAGTAAGACCAAATGAAGCTCAATACACTCAATTAGGACCAAAATAGGCTCATTACAATCCTTTGTTTATCTAAACCTTCCTAGTGACTAAAATGGACCCATTGACCAAAGTAAGACCAAATGAAGCTCAATACACTTAATTAGGACCAAAATAGGCTCATTACATCATCCTTTGGTTATCTACAACATCCTAGTGACTAAAATGGAGCCATTGACCAAAGTAAGACCAAATGAAGCTCAATACACTCAATTAGGACCAAAATAGGCACATTACATCATCCTTTGTTTATCTAACCTTCCTAGTGACTAAAATGGAGCCATTGACCAAAGTAAGACCAAATGAAGCTCAATACACTCAATTAGACCAAAATAGGCTCATTACATCATCCTTTGTTATCTACAACATCCTAGTGACTAAAATGGAGCCATTGACCAAAGTAAGACCAAATGAAGCTCAATACACTCAATTAGGACCAAAATAGGCTCATTACATCATCCTTTGGTTATCTACAACATCCTAGTGACTAAAATGGAGCCATTGACCAAAGTAAGACCAAATGAAGCTCAATACACTCAATTAGGACCAAAATAGGCTCATTACATCATCCTTTGTTATCTACAACATCCTAGTGACTAAAATGGAGCCATTGACCAAAGTAAGACCAAATGAAGCTCAATACACTCAATTAGGACCAAATAGGCTCATTACATCATCCTTTGTTTATCTAAACCTTCCTAGTGACTAAAATGGAGCCATTGACCAAAGTAAGACCAAATGAAGCTCAATACACTTAATTAGGACCAAAATAGGCTCATTACATCATCCTTTGGTTATCTACAACATCCTAGTGACTAAAATGGAGCCATTGACCAAAGTAAGACCAAATGAAGCTCAATACACTCAATTAGGACCAAAATAGGCACATTACATCATCCTTTGTTATCTAAACCTTCCTAGTGACTAAAATGGAGCCATTGACCAAGTAAGACCAAATGAAGCTCAATACACTCAATTAGACCAAAATAGGCTCATTACATCATCCTTTGGTTATCTACAACATCCTAGTGACTAAAATGGAGCCATTGACCAAAGTAAGACCAAATGAAGCTCAATACACTCAATTAGGACCAAAATAGGCTCATTACATCATCCTTTGTTTATCTACCTTCCTAGTGACTAAAATGGAGCCATTGACCAAAGTAAGACCAAATGAAGCTCAATACACTCAATTTGACCAAAATAGGCTCATTACATCATCCTTTGGTTATCTACAACATCCTAGTGACTAAAATGGACCATTGACCAAAGTAAGACCAAATGAAGCTCAATACACTCAATTAGGACCAAAATAGGCACATTACATCATCCTTTTTTATCTAAACCTTCCTAGTGACTAAAATGGATTGACCAAGTAAGACCAAATGAAGCTCAATACACTCAATTAGGACCAAAATAGGCTCATTACATCATCCTTTGTTATCTACAACATCCTAGTGACTAAAATGGAGCCATTGAAAAGTAAGACCAAATGAAGCTCAATACACTCAATTAGGACCAAAATAGGCTCATTACATCATCCTTGTTTATCTAAACCTTCCTAGTGACTAAAATGGAGCCATTGACCAAAGTAAGACCAAATGAAGCTCAATACACTTAATTAGGACCAAAATAGGCTCATTACATCATCCTTTGTTATCTACAACATCCTAGTGACTAAAATGGAGCCATTGACCAAAGTAAGACCAAATGAAGCTCAATACACTCAATTAGGACCAAAATAGGCTCATTACATCATCCTTTGTTTATCTAAACCTTCCTAGTGACTAAAATGGAGCCATTGACCAAAGTAAGACCAAATGAAGCTCAATACACTTAATTAGGACCAAAATAGGCTCATTACATCATCCTTTGGTTATCTACAACATCCTAGTGACTAAAATGGAGCCATTGACCAAAGTAAGACCAAATGAAGCTCAATACACTCAATTAGGACCAAAATAGGCTCATTACATCATCCTTTGTTTATCTATTCCTAGTGACTAAAATGGAGCCATTGACCAGTAAGACCAAATGAAGCTCAATACACTCAATTAGACCAAAATAGGCTCATTACATCATCCTTTGGTTATCTACAACATCCTAGTGACTAAAATGGAGCCATTGACCAAAGTAAGACCAAATGAAGCTCAATACACTCAATTAGGACCAAAATAGGCTCATTACATCATCCTTTGGTTATCTACAACATCCTAGTGACTAAAATGGAGCCATTGACCAAAGTAAGACCAAATGAAGCTCAATACACTCAATTAGGACCAAAATAGGCTCATTACATCATCCTTTGGTTATCTACAACATCCTAGTGACTAAAATGGAGCCATTGACCAAAGTAAGACCAAATGAAGCTCAATACACTCAATTAGGACCAAATAGGCTCATTACATCATCCTTTGTTTATCTAAACCTTCCTAGTGACTAAAATGGAGCCATTGACCAAAGTAAGACCAAATGAAGCTCAATACACTTAATTAGGACCAAAATAGGCTCATTACATCCTTTGGTTATCTACAACATCCTAGTGACTAAAATGGAGCCATTGACCAAAGTAAGACCAAATGAAGCTCAATACACTCAATTAGGACCAAAATAGGCACATTACATCATCCTTTGTTTATCTAAACCTTCCTAGTGACTAAAATGGAGCCATTGACCAAGTAAGACCAAATGAAGCTCAATACACTCAATTAGACCAAAATAGGCTCATTACATCATCCTTTGGTTATCTACAACATCCTAGTGACTAAAATGGAGCCATTGACCAAAGTAAGACCAAATGAAGCTCAATACACTCAATTAGGACCAAAATAGGCTCATTACATCATCCTTTGTTTATCTAAACCTTCCTAGTGACTAAAATGGAGCCATTGACCAGTAAGACAAATGAAGCTCAATACACTCAATTTGACCAAAATAGGCTCATTACATCATCCTTTGGTTATCTACAACATCCTAGTGACTAAAATGGAGCCATTGACCAAAGTAAGACCAAATGAAGCTCAATACACTCAATTAGGACCAAAATAGGCATTACATCATCCTTTTTTTATCTAAACCTTCCTAGTGACTAAAATGGAGCCATTGACCAAGTAAGACCAAATGAAGCTCAATACACTCAATTAGGACCAAAATAGGCTCATTACATCATCCTTTGTTTATCTACAACATCCTAGTGACTAAAATGGAGCCATTGATTAAAGTAAGACCAAATGAAGCTCAATACACTCAATTAGGACCAAAATAGGCTCATTACATTATCCTTTGTTTATCTAAACCTTCCTAGTGACTAAAATGGACCCATTGACCAAAGTAAGACCAAATGAAGCTCAATACACTAATTAGGACCAAAATAGGCTCATTACATCATCCTTTGTTTATCTACAACATCCTAGTGACTAAAATGGAGCCATTGACAAAGTAAGACCAAATGAAGCTCAATACACTCAATTAGGACCAAAATAGGCTCATTACATCATCCTTTGTTTATCTAAACCTTCCTAGTGACTAAAATGGAGCCATTGACCAAAGTAAGACCAAATGAAGCTCAATACACTTAATTAGGACCAAAATAGGCTCATTACATCATCCTTTGGTTATCTACAACATCCTAGTGACTAAAATGGAGCCATTGACCAAAGTAAGACCAAATGAAGCTCAATACACTCAATTAGGACCAAAATAGGCTCATTACATCATCCTTTATCTAAACATCCTAGTGACTAAAATGGAGCCATTGACCAAAGTAAGACCAATGAAGCTCAATACACTCAATTAGGACCAATAGGCTCATTACATCATCCTTTGGTTATCTAAACCTTCCTAGTGACTAAAATGGAGCCATTGACCAAAGTAAGACCAAATGAAGCTCAATACACTCAATTAGGACAAAATAGGCTCATTACATCATCCTTTGGTTATCTACAACATCCTAGTGACTAAAATGGAGCCATTGACCAAAGTAAGACCAAATGAAGCTCAATACACTCAATTAGGACCAAAATAGGCTCATTACATCATCTTTGGTATCTACAACATCCTAGTGACTAAAATGGAGCCATTGACCAAAGTAAGACCAAATAAGCTCAATACACTCAATTAGGACCAAAATAGGCTCATTACATCATCCTTTGGTTATCTAAACTTCCTAGTGACTAAAATGGAGCCATTGACCAAAGTAAGACCAAATGAAGCTCAATACACTCAATTAGGACCAAAAATAGGCTCATTACATCATCCTTTGGTTATCTAAACATCCTAGTGACTAAAATGGAGCCATTGACCAAAGTAAGACCAAATGAAGCTCAATACACTCAATAGGACCAAAATAGGCTCATTACATCATCCTTTGGTTATCTAAACCTTCCTAGTGACTAAAATGGAGCCATTGACCAAAGTAAGACCAAATGAAGCTCAATACTCAATTAGGACCAAAAATAGGCTCATTACATCATCCTTTGGTTATCTACAACATCCTAGTGACTAAAATGGAGCCATTGACCAAAGTAAGACCAAATGAAGCTCAATACACTCAATTAGGACCAAAATAGGCAACATCATCCTTGGTTATCTACAACATCCTAGTGACTAAAATGGAGCCATTGACAAAGTAAGACCAAATGAAGCTCAATACACTCAATTAGGACCAAAATAGGCTCATTACATCATCCTTTGGTTATCTAAACATCCTAGTGACTAAAATGGAGCCATTGACCAAAGTAAGACCAATGAAGCTCAATACACTCAATTAGGACCAAAATAGGCTCATTACATCATCCTTTGGTTATCTAAAACATCCTAGTGACTAAAATGGAGCCATTGACCAAAAGTAAGACCAAATGAAGCTCAATACACTCAATTAGGACCAAAATAGGCTCATTACATCATCCTTTGGTTATCTACAACATCCTAGTGACTAAAATGGATTGTCCAAAGTAAGACCAAATGAAGCTCAATACACTCAATTAGGACCAAAATAGGCTCATTACATCATCCTTTGGTTATCTAAACCTTCCTAGTGACTAAAATGGAGCCATTGACCAAAGTAAGACCAAATGAAGCTCAATACACTCAATTAGGACCAAAATAGGCTATTACATCATCCTTTGGTTATCTCAACATCCTAGTGACTAAAATGGAGCCATTGACCAAAGTAAGACCAAATGAAGCTCAATACACTCAATTAGGACCAAAATAGGCTCATTACATCATCCTTTGTTATCTAAAACATCCTAGTGACTAAAATGGAGCCATTGACCAAAGTAAGACCAAATGAAGCTCAATACACTCAATTAGGACAAAAATAGGCTCATTACATCATCCTTTGTTATCTAAACATCCTAGTGACTAAAATGGAGCCATTGCCAAAGTAAGACCAAAATGAAGCTCAATACACTCAATTAGGACCAAAATAGGCTCATTACATCATCCTTTGGTTATCTAAACCTTCCTAGTGACTAAAATGGAGCCATTGACCAAAGTAAGACCAAATGAAGCTCAATACACTCAATTAGGACCAAAAGGCTCATTACATCATCCTTTGGTTATCTACAACATCCTAGTGACTAAAAGGAGCCATTGACCAAAGTAAGACCAAATGAAGCTCAATACACTCAATTAGGACCAAAATAGGCTCATTACATCATCCTTTGGTTATCTAAACCTTCCTAGTGACTAAAATGGAGCATTGACCAAAGTAAGACCAAATGAAGCTCAATACACTCAATTAGGACCAAAATAGGCTCATTACATCATCCTTTGGTTATCTACAACATCCTAGTGACTAAAATGAGCCATTGACCAAAGTAAGACCAAATGAAGCTCAATACACTCAATTAGGACCAAAATAGGCTCATTACATCATCCTTTGGTTATCTACAACATCCTAGTGACTAAAATGGAGCCATTGACCAAGTAAGACCAAATGAAGCTCAATACACTCAATTAGGACCAAATAGGCTCATTACATCATCCTTTGGTTATCTATTCCTAGTGACTAAAATGAGCCATTGACCAAAGTAAGACCAAATGAAGCTCAATACACTCAATTAGGACCAAAATAGGCTCATTACATCATCCTTTGGTTATCTAAACATCCTAGTGACTAAAATGGAGCCATTGACCAAAGTAAGACCAATGAAGCTCAATACACTCAATTAGGACCAAAATAGGCTCATTACATCATCCTTTGGTTATCTAAACCTTCCTAGTGACTAAAATGGAGCCATTGACCAAGTAAGACCAAATGAAGCTCAATACACTCAATTAGGACCAAAATAGGCTCATTACATCATCCTTGGTTATCTATCCTAGTGACTAAAATGGAGCCATTGACCAAAGTAAGACCAAATGAAGCTCAATACACTCAATTAGGACCAAAATAGGCTCATTACATCATCCTTTGGTTATCTACAACATCCTAGTGACTAAAATGGAGCCATTGACCAAAGTAAGACCAAATGAAGCTCAATACACTCAATTAGGACCAAAATAGGCTCATTACATCATCCTTTGGTTATCTAAACCTTCCTAGTGACTAAAATGGAGCCATTGACCAAAGTAAGACCAAATGAAGCTCAATACACTCAATTAGGACCAAAATAGGCTCATTACATCATCCTTTGGTTATCTACAACATCCTAGTGACTAAAATGGAGCCATTGACCAAAGTAAGACCAAATGAAGCTCAATACACTCAATTAGGACCAAAATAGGCTCATTACATCATCCTTTGGTTATCTACAACATCCTAGTGACTAAAATGGAGCCATTGACCAAAGTAAGACCAAATGAAGCTCAATACACTCAATTAGGACCAAAATAGGCTCATTACATCATCCTTTGGTTATCTAAACCTCCTAGTGACTAAAATGGAGCCATTGACCAAAGTAAGACAAATGAAGCTCAATACACTCAATTAGGACCAAAATAGGCTCATTACATCATCCTTTGGTTATCTAAACATCCTAGTGACTAAAATGGAGCCATTGACCAAAGTAAGACCAAATGAAGCTCAATACACTCAATTAGGACCAAAAGGCTCATTACATCATCTTTGGTTATCTACATCCTAGTGACTAAAATGGAGCCATTGACCAAAGTAAGACCAAATGAATCAATACACTCAATTAGGACCAAAATAGGCTCATTACATCATCATCTACAACATCCTAGTGACTAAAATGGAGCCATTGACCAAAGTAAGACCAAATGAAGCTCAATACACTCAATTAGGACCAAAATAGGCTCATTACATCATCCTTTGGTTATCTAAACCTCCTAGTGACTAAAATGGAGCCATTGACCAAAGTAAGACCAAATGAAGCTCAATACACTCAATTAGGACCAAATAGGCTCATTACATCATCCTTTGGTTATCTACAACATCCTAGTGACTAAAATGGAGCCATTGACCAAAGTAAGACCAAATGAAGCTCAATACACTCAATTAGGACCAAAATAGGCTCATTACATCATCCTTTGTTATCTAAACCTTCCTAGTGACTAAAATGGAGCCATTGACCAAAGTAAGACCAAATGAAGCTCAATACACTCAATTAGGACCAAAATAGGCTCATTACATCATCCTTTGGTTATCTACAACATCCTAGTGACTAAAATGGAGCCATTGACCAAAGTAAGACCAAATGAAGCTCAATACACTCAATTAGGACCAAAATAGGCTCATTACATCATCCTTTGGTTATCTAAACCTTCCTAGTGACTAAAATGGAGCCATTGACCAAAGTAAGACCAAATGAAGCTCAATACACTCAATTAGGACCAAAATAGGCTCATTACATCATCCTTTGGTTATCTACAACATCCTAGTGACTAAAATGGAGCCATTGACCAAAGTAAGACCAAATGAAGCTCAATACACTCAATTAGGACCAAAATAGGCTCATTACATCATCCTTTGGTTATCTATTCCTAGTGACTAAAATGGAGCCATTGACCAAAGTAAGACCAAATGAAGCTCAATACACTCAATTAGGACCAAAATAGGCTCATTACATCATCCTTTGTTATCTAAACATCCTAGTGACTAAAATGGAGCCATTGACCAAAGTAAGACCAAATGAAGCTCAATACACTCAATTAGGACCAAAATAGGCCATTACATCATCCTTTGGTGACTAAAATGGAGCCATTGACCAAAGTAAGACCAAATGAAGCTCAATACACTCAATTAGGACCAAAATAGGCTCATTACATCATCCTTTGGTTATCTAAAACCTCCTAGTGACTAAAATGGAGCCATTGACCAAAGTAAGACCAAATGAAGCTCAATACACTCAATTAGGACCAAAATAGGCTCATTACATCATCCTTTGGTTATCTACAACATCCTAGTGACTAAAATGGAGCCATTGACCAAAGTAAGACCAAATGAAGCTCAATACACTCAATTAGGACCAAATAGGCTCATTACATCATCCTTTGGTTATCTACAACATCCTAGTGACTAAAATGGAGCCATGACCAAAGTAAGACCAAATGAAGCTCAATACACTCAATTAGGACCAAAATAGGCTCATTACATCATCCTTTGGTTATCTAAACATCCTAGTGACTAAAATGGAGCCATTGACCAAAGTAAGACCAAATGAAGCTCAATACACTCAATTAGGACCAAAATAGGCTCATTACATCATCCTTTGGTTATCTCCTAGTGACTAAAATGGAGCCATTGACCAAAGTAAGACCAAATGAAGCTCAATACACTCAATTAGGACCAAAATAGGCTCATTACATCATCCTTTGGTTATCTATCCTAGTGACTAAAATGGAGCCATTGACCAAAGTAAGACCAAATGAAGCTCAATACACTCAATTAGGACCAAAAATAGGCTCATTACATCATCCTTTGGTTATCTAAACATCCTAGTGACTAAAATGGAGCCATTGACCAAAGTAAGACCAAATGAAGCTCAATACACTCAATTAGGACCAAATAGGCTCATTACATCATCCTTTGGTTATCTAGTGACTAAAATGGAGCCATTGACCAAAGTAAGACCAAATGAAGCTCAATACACTCAATTAGGACCAAATAGGCTCATTACATCATCCTTTGGTTATCTAAACATCCTAGTGACTAAAATGGAGCCATTGACCAAAGTAAGACCAAATGAAGCTCAATACACTCAATTAGGACAAAATAGGCTCATTACATCATCCTTTGTTATCTAAACCTTCCTAGTGACTAAAATGGAGCCATTGACCAAAGTAAGACCAAATGAAGCTCAATACACTCAATTAGGACCAAAATAGGCTCATTACATCATCCTTTGGTTATCTACAACATCCTAGTGACTAAAATGGAGCCATTGACCAAAGTAAGACCAAATGAAGCTCAATACACTCAATTAGGACCAAAATAGGCTCATTAC
>RYYW01000289.1:11515-34658 GCA_013621005.1 Aeschynomene evenia | reverse complement strand
CTTCTGAGAGAATTAAGCATAATTCTCTTAGAGTTATGAAAGTTTTAATGATAACAAGGTAAGCCATAAGTATAAAATTTTACTTAAGGTTTTGCTAATATGTGCGCTAAGTGTCTCAGAAAGCTTTAAATTATTGCAATGCATGAGCAAAGACCAAGACAAAACATCAAGTAACCTCGAGATCAATTGATAAAATCATAGCGCCAAAGATATCAGAAAGGATATCTCAGAAGCGCAGAAGGTGAAAGCGTGTTTCTGAGGAAAGAACACTGTCGCCTCAGAAGGGTCTCAGAAGACCTCGCGACTAGTAGTTCTCAGAAGGGTCTCCTCAGAAGGTTAGCCTCAGAAGTCCGTACAACTCTTAGAAGGTTGGACTCAGAAGCAACCAAGTGTCTGAACTCAAGAAATGCAAACAGACTCAGAAAGCTCGCTACAACTAGCCAAGGAAGTGGGAACACGCGCACTGTGCAGTTCTGAAAAGTTCCTCATTTTGCGCTGACTGTAGCAGGGAGCCGTTCTGAAAAGGACACAGCCACATAAGCAAAGTGAAAGCTTCTAATTTCGCGGCTCTTTGATGCCTATATATATGAGTTCAATTCCAGAGCAATGTGACGAAAATTCTTGCGCTAAAACTCTTGATTAAACGTGCCAAAACTCTGTTGAATTGAAAATCATTTTGCGAAAACTTAGAACTTTCTCAGAAAGACAATTTTTACGAAATTGTTTTTCTAACTTTGCAAAATCTTCTAGTTCTGAATTGGTGTAATTTCTTACATTTGTAAGTTAATCCTAGAAGTCTACTAAGTATAAAACTAGGTTTGTAACTTAGTCTTGGTAGTTGTTTTCGATCAAAACAAACTTTCTGAAAAACGCTAAGTCCTTCGTTGTTTGAAGGCAGTTGTGAAGTCCTCTAGTGGTTGAGGCAAAGTTCAAAGTCCTTAATTGTTTAAGGCAAGGAAGTCCTTAATTGTTTAAGGCAAGGAAGTCCTCTAGTGTGAGGCAAGGAAATCCACTTCGGGTTGTGAAGTGGTGGAAGTCCTTTACGTAGTAAAGGCAGTGTTGTCTGGGAAGGCACATTAAGAAAAATATCTAAGAACTCTCAACTGAAGGTTGAGGACTGGAGTAGGTTGGTTATAACCGAACCAGTATAAAATCCCTTGTGTTAAGCTTTTCTCCCTAACTCATTACGTGTCTAAATCTTTGAGAAAAACACTATCACAACTTTAATTAATACGTCTCGTGAAAACCTTATGATCAAAATCAGAAAGCTTTTAAGAAACTCAACCTTAAGTTATTTTCTTAAAATCTCTCAGAAAGGAACTTTCTTAGAAAGACTAAGTTCTCAGAAACTTAATCTTCTCAGAAAGCATTTTCCGCTGCAAACTCTTAATCATACCTTATGAGTAAAAAAAGCTTTCCAAGTAAAAGTTTTAACAAGCAATTTTAAAACTTGCACGATTCAACCCCCCCTTCTCGTGCACACATACACTTTCAATTGGTATCAGAGCTCGGTCCTTAAGGGGTTGAGCACTTCACAGTGTCAAGGAAAAAGATCCACGAAGGGAAATATGAACTCACCAGCTGCATTCATATCAGATGGGGCTTCAATAAACAGACCTCCGATGTTTCTCGGAGACAGCTTCGACTACTGGCGTGACAGGATGACGCTGTTCATCAAGCACACCAGTTTGGACTTATGGGATAGGATCGAGAATGGAGACTATCAGCCTCTGCAGACAATTCCAGAGGATGCTGTAGTTGCAACAGACCTTGAGCCAGGAGCGGCACCTCCAGTACTCAGAACCTATACAAGACGAGTCCCTAAGGATGAATGGACTCAAGAGATGAAGGAGAAGATACAACTCAACTTCAAAGCTAAATACATTCTTCTCTGCGCTTGCCCAAGGTAGAGTACGACAAGATTGTGTCGTGTGATACCGCTCAAGAAATTTGGGAGAGATTACACATGCTGCACGAAGGAAATGATGAAGTCAAGGAAACTAAGGTATCAATGCTTGTACATAAGTACGAGTCCTTCTGCATGCAACCTGAGGAAACTATTGACAACATGTCAATAAGATTTCTCCACATCATAAATCAGCTAAAGGTCTTGGAAAGACCTACTCCAACGCTGAGATGGTGAGGAAAATTCTCAGAAGCCTCTCTGCCAAGTGGCGCCCAAAGGTGACAGCAATCCAAGAAGCAAAGGATCTAAATCAGCTGGGTTTAGATGTATTTTTGGCTCACTCAGAACTCACGAGATTGAGCTTGAAGGACTACTTGGAGGACCATCTTCATCCTCAAGACCTCAGAAAGCTCTGGCTCTGAAAAGTCAGATCAAAAAGACTTCAAAAGCCCTAAAGGCTGAAGAAATATCTGAGTCTGAGAACGATCAAAACTCAGATTCCGATGAAGATGACATCTCTCTTCTAGTAAGGAAAATGAAGAAAGCTTGGAAGAGAAGACCAAGCAAAGACAAAGAGATCACACCTAGAAAAGGAAAGTCAAAGTCTTCTGATGCCACATGTTTTGGCTGTGGAGAAAGGGCCACTTCAGAACGGAGTGCCCTCAGAACAAGGGAAAGAAGAAGTTCATTCCCAAGAAGAAGAAGAAGGCAATGGCTGCTACATGGAGTGATTCAGAAGAGGAAGACTCTAGGTCAGAAAGTGAAGAGGAAGCTAATGTCTGCTTCATGGCCGGTACTGACTATATTCTGGAAACAGAATCTGAGTCAGAAGAGGTACCAAACTCTCCTCCTCTCTCATACTCATACAATGAGATCTCAGAACTCTATGAAGAACTTCTGAGAGACTCAACGAATTAGCTAACAATTTCAGCAAACTAAGAAAGTCTTTTAAATCCTTAGAAGCTGAAAATACTAGACTAATTCAAGAAGTAGAGAACATAAGGCTTGAAAGAGATGACTTTAAAAATAGATATCTTGAAAGCCACAACCTCTATCAAGCTTTAGAAACAATGTCTTCTGTAACTGTTGAAAAAGCCGAACTGGCTTTGATAGAATTACAAAAGACAAATGAGCTTCTCACTTCTGACTTGGTTAAGATGGTCAAAGGTGAAAAAATGATGACACTCTTGCTTGGTGGTCAAAGACCTTACAAGGATAAGAGTGGACTCGGTTATGAAGAAATCTTCGAACCAAATGATATTGATCCATCCTTAACTAAATCACCTCGCACGTGCATAGCTTGTTTTAAGAGTGGCCATGGTTCTGAAAAATGTCCTATGTTGGAAAAAGGAAAAAATCTCTAAGCCTCAGAAGGCTCAAAAGAAAACTCAGAAAGCTAAGCCTTCTAAGAAGACTATCCCCTCTCAGAAGGGAAAAACTTCTCAGAAAGCAAGTGCTTCTGAAAAGGGCAAACAAAAGGTCTCTGACTCTCAAAACCATGACCTCTCTAAGAAAAGAAGGCAAAAGTCCAAGAAAGCTAACAAGCAAGGACCCAACAAAGAATGGGTACCTAAATCTGTTAACTTTGTGACTGCAGGTGCATCATCAAGCGCTGCTCCACCACCACGATGAGCAGTGGTACCTTGACAGTGGCTGCTCAAGGCACATGACTGGAAGCAAGCACTGGTTCAGAAGTCTCAAGCCCAAGAAAGGCGGAACAGTGCGATTCGGTGATGGCGCTAAAGGGAGAGTCACTGCAATCGGAGATGTTGGTAAGGACTCCTCTCACCAAATCTCAGATGTACTTTTGGTCGATGGCTTAACTCACAATCTATTAAGCATTAGTCAATTTTGTGACAAAGGCTTAAAGGTTGAGTTTTATGCCAAGTATTGTCATGTGATTAATCTCACAACTGACAAGATCGTTCTAAAAGGAAAACGTGTTGGTAACATCTATGTTATCCATCTGGATGATCTAAAGGATCAAAATGTGGAATGCCTGGTCTCTGTCCAAGAAGACAAATGGCTATGGCATAAGAAACTTGGTCATGCCCATATGAGACTTCTTTCTGAACTCTCTCAGAAAGGACTCGTAAAGGGCCTTCCCAGAATTAAGTATCAGAAGGATGCAACCTGCGACTTCTGTGAAAAAGGGAAACAGACCAAGGCCTCCTTTCCCAGTAAAAGTGGTATTTCTACTCAGAAACCACTGGAACTGCTCCACATGGATCTCTTCGGACCAACCAGAACAACTTCCCTTTCTGGAAAACGCTATGGTCTTGTCATAGTGGATGACTACTCCAGATTCACTTGGGTATTCTTTCTAGCTTCTAAGGAAGAAACTTTTGAGAAGTTCAAAGCATTTGCGAAAAGAGTTTCAACTGAAAAAGATTCGCACATTCATGCCATTAGATCAGATCATGGTGGTGAATTTGAGAATCATGCTTTTGAAAAGCTTTGTGAAAATCTGGGCATAGCTCACGAATTCTCATCTTCTCACTCTCTCCAGAACTCCTCAACAAAATGGAGTAGCTGAGAGAAAGAATCGAAGCCTTCAAGAGATGGCAAGAACAATGCTCCTAGAAAGTGGACTTTCAAAAGGTTTCTGGGCTGAAGCAGTAAATACTTCATGCTACATTCAGAATCGAGTCTTTCTAAGACCAATTCTGAAAAAGACACCTTACGAGCTATGGAAGAATAAAATACCAAACATTTCTTATTTTCATATATTTGGTTCTTCTTGTTTTATTCTCAACACAAAGGACAAACTCTCCAAGTTTGATCCTAAGTCCGATGATGGATACTTCCTAGGATACTCCTCAGCCTCTAAAGCTTACAGAGTATATAACAAAAGGAGTAAATGTGTTGAAGAGACAATCCATATAAGTTCAAAGAACTTAGTAAGGACCTGTCTCAGAAAGGTGCTGACTTAGAAGATGAATTTGAGAAACTCAACATCTCTTCTGAGAAAGCCAAAAGGAAAATTCTTATAGATGATGAGACTGACTTCCCAACCCATGGAACAGCCATCTCTAACTAAAGAAAAATCTAGTACATCATCGAAGCTCCAGAACTAGAGAATCTACTTCTCCAAATGCAATGGAATTTAGATTCTCAGAAGGACAAGCTTCTGATGACTCAGAAAGAGAACCTTCTGTGTCTCGTTCTCAGAACCCTACTCCTAAAGGGATCAGAGGTCAAGAGACTTGAAGAAATATCTCTCAGAATGAAGTCTTGGGCAATCCAGAAAGTGGCGTAAGAACCAGAAGGAACTATACAAATCTGCTATGGTTCTGAACTTGAACCAGATTCCATAGAAAGGCGTTAGATGATCCAGCTGGTAAATGCCATGCAGGATGAACTTGACCAATTGAGAGAAATCAAGTTTGGAAACTGACTCAGAAACCCAAAGGCAAAAGTGTCATTGGGACTAAATGGTGTTTCGAAACAAACTTGATGAAAACGGCAAGTCGAGAAACAAGGCCAGATTGGTTGCACAAGGTACAACCAACAAGAAGGGATAGACTATGATGAAACTTTCGCTCCAGTCGCAAGATGGAAGCTATCAGAATGTTGCTGGCTTTGCTGCACACAAAGGTTCAAACTCATCAGAGGACGTAAGTCTGCCTTCTTGAATGGATACCTTTCTGAGGAAGTTTATNCACAAAGGTTTCAAACTCTATCAGATGGATGTTAAGTCTGCCTTCTTGAATGGATACCTTTCTGAGGAAGTTTATGTAAAACAACCTCCTGGTTTTGTGAATGATGCATTCCCGGATCACGTATTTAAGCTTACAAAGGCTCTCTATGGTCTGAAACAAGCTCCAAGAGCTTGGTACGATAGATTGAGCTCTTTCCTACTTAAAAACGGATTCTCAAGAGGGAAAGTGGACACAACTCTCTTTACACTCTCAGAAGACTCTGGCTTCTTGATTGTCCAGATTTATGTTGATGACATAATATTTGGCGCAACCAATGAATGCTTTTGCAAAGAATTCTCCAAGCTTATGCAAGGTGAATTCGAGATGAGCATGATGGGAGAATTAAAATTTCCTAGGATTGCAAATCAAGCAAGAGTCAGAAGGGATAGTTATCCACCAAGAGAAGTATACCAAAGAACTTCTGAGGAAGTTTCTGATGGATAAGGCCACACCCATGAGCACTCCCATGCATCCCTCTCAAGTAATTGATTTGGATGAAGATGGTGAGAAAGTCTCAGAAAGTAACTATCGAGGGATGATTGGCTCACTTCTCTACTTAGCTGCCTCCAGACCAGATATCCAACTCAGTGTTGGGATCTGTGCTAGATTCCAGTCTAAGCCTAAGCAATCACATTTAACTGCAGTTAAACGAATTTACGATATTTAAGTGGAACTACAAATCTTGGTCTTTGGTACGAGAAAGGTTGTTTTTCTGATGTTGTAGGATATTGTGATGCTGACTACGCTGGAGATAGGATCGATCGCAAAAGCACAAGTGGCTGCTGCTGCTTCTTTGGAAAATGCTTGATCACTTGGTCTTGCAAGAAGCAGAATACGATCGCCCTATCAACTGCTGAAGCTGAATATGTATCTGCTGCGAACTGCTGCTCTCAGATGCTCTGGATTAAGAATCAGCTACTTGATTATCAATTAAGGTACACCAAAATCCCTATCCTATGTGATAATACAAGTGCTATCAACTTAGCTAAGAATCCTATTCAGCATTCTCGATCCAAGCACATTGATATAAAACATCATTTTATTCGGGATCATGTGCAAAAAGGCGACATTGAGCTCAAATTTGTGAATACTGAGGATCAAATCTCAGATATATTTACAAAGCCTTTACCCGAGGATCGTTTCAATGTTCTGAAAGGACTTCTTAACCTAAGACGTTTCTAAGTACTCTGAAATTAAAAACTTTTTCTTAGAAACCCCCTTTAGTCCTAGTTTAGACTCTGAGACAAACAATAGAACTAAGCTTCTGAGCTTGAAGTAGGAAAACACAGAAAACTCTATCTGAGAAAATTTGTTCTCAGAAGACTCATCCCTCAGAAAGGAGATCTTCTGAAATATTTCTCAGAAGGAGCGTTTCTCAGAAGGACAACTTCTCTCAGAAAGGTACCTTCCGAGAAAAAAGTTACCAATGGTAACTTTTTGGATAAGCGTCAGAAACGGCTAGTTACAAGCCATTTCTATAAATACTCATGGCATTGTTCCATTTGAGCACTTTGCGCTTAAAACATACCAAAACGCTGCCAAATCCTCTCCTCGCTTTCCTATCTTCATCTGTTTCATCTCCATCCTCTCGCTCTCTCTCCGCTATCTCTGCTCTTATTTCTTCTCTATCTCCCTTCATCTCATTCCAAACTTAAACCTTTTCTTCCAAATGGCCTCTTCTGGAGAAATCAAGGGTTTAATGAGAAACAACCTCAATGAAGTATCCGAAGATATTCTCTACGACAATGAGGAGATGCAATCCCTATTCCACAAGACTTATCTTCCAAGAAATCTTGCTATGGGAAGGGTACTACCTCTCAACGTATACAATCAAGTGGATGAACTTCAACTCACTTTCCTCAAGCAACCTGGATGGCCAGCCATGATGAGCTCCGAGGACGTGTGCTACCCAAATGTGGTGAGAGCATTCTATTCGCAAATAGAAAGGTTCACCAACAAAGGAGTCAAAAGCACGATTGCTGATCAGCAAATCCGCTTCTCCTCCTCTGACATCAACAAAGTTTTCAAGACCTTGAATGGTGGTGCTGTCATCGCCGACGACCCAGAATGGGTCAAGGAGGTAGATGACTCAGAAGAAGAAGTGGTGACACTTCTGACTGGTAGCAACAATCTACCACTCAAGGGCGTAAAGGTGCCTCATCTTACGCAAGAGGCCAGAATCATCTTCTCAGTTGTTCAACATACCCTTCTCCCTCGGATTGGAGACATGGGGAATGTTACCACCATGGATGCATGCCTATTGTACCACCTGCTGAAGAAGGAAAGAGTAGATTTTGGAAGGATGGTGCTCAACTACATGATGCACCAAGCTCATCCTAAGAGGGCTCTCACAAGTCTTCCTTACAGAAGCCTTCTGACCAGAATCCTCGACCATTTCTCCTTCCCACTTGAGGACTACGAGTATGTCTTCAACCACAGCAAATTCACCATGGTCACCTTCAACAACATCAAGAAGAAGAAGGTACCAGAGACGGGGGCACCTAAGAAGAAGGAGGAAGCAAAGCTTTACAAGGGAGCCGCTAGCACCAAACAGCCCTCTAAGGCTGAGAAAGGAAAGGAAAAGGCTTCTGACCCCTTAGAAAGGAAGAAGAAGCAACCAAAGGTGACTCACCCTTCTCCAACAAGGGTGACAAGGAGTATGGCTTCTGAGGAAGCTTAGAAGACTCCTGAGAAGGAACCTGAGGTTGTTGAGGCTGCAGAAGACTCAGAAGAAACAACGTCTGAGCAACCCATGACCAGAAAGAGGAAACCACCTCCAACTCTCCAAGTCCCAGACGTGCCACCAGAAGGGAAAAAGAAACGTGGTCGTTTGGTAAAAGCTTACTCTAAAACTCCACCTTCCTTTCTTAAATCTTCTTCTACTTCAATTCCTGTTTCTGATTCTGTTGCTGGTTTTAAACCCACCAAATTTAAAACTAAACTCCTGCATTCCTTGAATTATCAGGGAAAGTCTCACAAAGGAGTGGGGATAAAAACCACTAAGAAACAGAGCCCGCCGAAGCCGACGGGTAAAGAAATTGTAGCAGTTGCTGCTACTGCTGCCACCACCGCCACTGCTACTGCTGCTGCTGTCGAAGAAGAAGCAGAAGCTTCTCATCACTTCTCCCCATCTGGGAATGTCTCCCCTACCAGAGAAGACATTCAGGGGCACAGAGGAAATGTTGCTGATTCCTCTTCTGAGGAAGAAGATGCAGTACGCTTCCGCATTGAGCATCGCACTCCAGATGCTGGAAGCTCCAAGAAAGAGCCCCAGAAGAAGCCATCTGAGGTTTCTATGGTGGAACTTTCTGAAGCAACCACAACTGAAGTTGCTACTGTAAATGCTGAGTCATTGGCTCAGACGATGCTTGATGTCCAGAAGGAACTGGATCAACCTTCTAAGGCTCCAGAAGCTGCTCAGATGCAACCACAACAACAACTACAGCATGTGGAAGCCTTACCTGAACCAACTTCTGAGGTTGGTCCTCTCTCTGCTGAGATCCCTCCGGAACATGAGGAAACTCATGTCTCAACACATGAAGTAGTGTCAGGGACCACCAGCACTGGGCTCAGCTCAGAGGTGGGCGCTGACGCTACCATGGCTGCCGGCGTTGCAGCAGTTGAGGCATTTGTTGCCCACAGTTCCTTAAAAGGAACTCTATCTGAGAAGGTCTCTCAGAAGGAACCAGAAGTTCCCCCTCTAGATATAACAGAGGTTCCTCCCACATCCTTCAATCAACAGGGTCCTACCTTCTCGATTACGGACTCGATGATTAGTCCTGGCTTCCAGCTAGGAAGAATGGTAGTCACACCACCCTCTGTGCAATTTCGGCCTTTCTTTGGTCGAACTGAGAAGTTGAAGTGCATTGAAGCCATACACAGCCAGATCTCAACTTTCAACCTCTCAGAAGATGCTCAGACTTCTGGAGCAATGTAGCAACCATCAGCTTGGCAACCTTTCGATCAAGACCTTGCTCTAGTTTCTGAGGATACTCAAAGGCAGCCTTCCATTGAACTTGCTGCTATTGAAGGCAAAGCTGTCCAAGAAGAAGAACTTCCTGAATATCAAAAGAGGGATATCATCGATGAAGTACTTGAGGCTGAAGTCTCTCGTCCTCCTTCATCTCAACCCTCATCTTCTCAACAGCCTTCCACTGCCTCTGAACTACCTCCATAATGCGACTCAGAGCGAGATTCTCATGGAGATATGCCAGCTGCTACGCTACATTGCCAGAAGGCAGTAGTTCTAAGTCAATGATGGCGTTTATGTCTTAGCCACCCTTTTTGATATAACAAAGGGGGAGTAGATAAATGATAAAAAAAATTTTGTACATTGGCTATACGTAAACACTAGGCTAGGACTTAGGGGGAGCAACAACTTAGGGGGAGCCAAATATTTTGTATCTCTACAAAACCATCAATGAAAAATCATTATTTTGGCATCTCATGTTTCACTTAATTTTATGATTATTTTTTTTATTTGGCATCTCTTGATTTACTTAGCCTGGTATTTCTGAATTTGGTACATATGTTCATCATGAAATACACGCTATGTAATTGATAATCTCAAACAGTGATCACTCATTGAATACTTTAACTGTTGATTATCACAGCCTTCTAAGAAAACAACTAAGCCTTCTCTCAGAAAGCTAAGTTAGTTTCTAAGAAAGCAAAAGTGCATTCTGAATAAGTTGTGAACTTACTCAGAAACACTTCTGAACTTAAGCAAAATTATTATCTTAAGACTTAAGTTGTTATCATCAAAAAGGGGGAGATTGTAAGCTCCAGAACCCTTCTGAGAGAATTACGCATAATTCTCTTAGAGCAATGAAAGTTTTAATGATAACAAGGTAAGCCATAAGTATAAAAATTTTACTTAAGGTTTTGCTAATATGTGTGCTAAGTGTCTCAGAAAGCTTTAGATTATTGCAATACCATGAGCAAAGACCAAGACAAAACATCAAGTAGCCTCGAGATCAATTAACAAAATCATAGCGCCAAAGATATCAGAAAGGATGTCTCAGAAGCGCAGAAGGTGAAAACATGTTTTTGAGGATAGAACACTGTCGCCTCAGAAAGTTCTCAGAAGACCTTGCGACTAGTAGTTCTCATAAGGGTCTTCCCTCAGAAGGTTCGCCTCAGAAGTCCGTACAACTCTCAGAAAGTTGGACTCAGAAGCAACCAAGTGTCTGGACTCAAGGGATCGCAAGCAATCTCAGAAAGCTCGCTACAACTAGCCAAGGAAGTGGGAACACGCGCACTGTGCAGTTCTGAAAAGTTCCTCATTTCGCGCTGACTGTAGCAGGAAGCCGTTCTGAAAAGGACACAGCCACATAAGCAAAGTGAAAGCTTCTAATTTCGCGGCTCTTTGATGCCTATATATATGAGTTCAATTTCGGAGCAATGTGACGAAATTCTTGCGCTAAAAACTCTTTATTAAACGTGCACAAACTCTGCTGAATTGAAAATCATCTGCGAAAACTTAGAACTTTCTCAGAAAGACAATTTTACGGAATTGTTCTTTCAACTTTGCGAAAATCTTCTAGTTCTGTATTGGTGTAAATTCTTACAATTGTAAGTTAAATCTAGAAGTCTACTAAGGGTCAAATTAAGTTTGTAACTTAATCTTAGTAGTTCGTTTTCAAGGCAAAAACAACTTTCCCAAAAACGTTAAGTCCTTCGCTGTTTGAAGGCAGTTTAAGTCCTTAAGTGTTTAAGGCAAATAAGTCCTCAGTGTGAGGCAAGGAAGTCCTTAAGTGATTAAGGCAAAGAAGTCCTCTAGTGTTGGAGGCAAGGAAGTCCTCTAGTGTGAGGCAAGGAAATCCACTTCGGATTGTGAAGTGGTGGAAGTCCTTTACTTGGTAAAGGCAGCGTTGTCTGGGAAGGCACTTTAAGAAGAATATCTAAGAACTCTCAACTGAAGGTTGAGGACTGGAGTAGGTTGGTTATAACCGAACCAGTATAAAATTCTTTGTGTTAAGCTTTTCTCCCTTGCTCTTTACTTGCACAAATCTTTGAGAAAAACTCTACCACGATTCTAACTAAGAGGTCTCGTGAAAATCTTATTGATCAAAATTAGAAAGCTTTTAAGAAACTCTAACTTTAATTCATTTTCTTAAAATTCCTCAGAAAGGAACTTTCTCAGAAAGACTAAGTTCTCAGAAACTTAATCTTCTCAGCAAGCAATTTCCGCTGCAAACTCTTAAATCTACCTTCTGAGTAAAAACAGCTTTCTAAGTAAAAGTCTTAAGAAGTAATTTTTAAAACTTGCACGAATCAACCCCCCCCTTCTCGTGCACACATACACTTTCAAATGGCTCCATTTTATCACTAGGATGATGTAGATAACGAAAGGATGATGTAATGAGCCTATTTTGGTCCTAATTGAGTCTATTGACCTTCATTCGGTCTTACTTTGGTCAATGGCTCCATTTTAGTTACTAGGATGTTGTAGATAACCAAAGGATGATGTAATGAGTCTATTTTGGTCCAAATTGAGTGTATTGACCTTCATTTGGTCTTACTTTGGTCAATGGCTCCATTTTTGTCACCATAATGTTGTAGATAACCAAAGGATGATGTAATGAGCCTATTTTTGTCCTAATTGAGTGTATTGAGCTTCATTTGGTCTTACTTTTGTCAATGGCTCCATTTTAGTCACTAGGAAGGTTTAGATAACCAAAGGATAATGTAATGAGCCTATTTTGGTCCTAATTGAGTGTATTGAGTTTCATTTGGTCTTACGTTGGTCAAAGGCTCCATTTTAGTCACTAGGATGTTGTAGATAACCAAAGGATGATGTAAAGAGCCTATTTTTGTCCTAATTGAGTGCATTGAGCTTCATTTGGTCTTACTTTGGTCAATGGCTCCATTCTAGTCGCTAGGAAGGTTTAGATAACCAAAGCATGATGTAATGAGCCTATTTTGGTCCTAATTGAGTGTATTGAGCTTCATTTGGTCTTACTTTGGTCAATGGCTCCATTTTAGTCACTAGGAAGGTTTAGATAACCAAAGGATGATGTAATGAGCCTATTTTGGTCCTAATTGAGTGTATTGAGCTTCATTTGGTCTTACGTTGGTCAAAGGCTCCATTTTAGTCACTAGGATGTTGTAGATAACCAAAGGATGATGTAAAGAGCCTATTTTTGTCCTAATTGAGTGCATTGAGCTTCATTTGGTCTTACTTTGGTCAATGGCTCCATTTTAGTCACTAGGATATTGTAGATAACCAAAGGATGATGTAATGAGCCTATTTTGGTCCTAATTGAGTGTATTGAGCTTCATTTGGTCCTACTTTGGTCAATGTCTCCATTTTAGTCACTAGGAAGGTTTAGATAACGAAAGGATGATGTAATTAGCCTATTTTGGTCCTAATTGATTGTATTGACCCTTATTCGGTCTTACTTTCGTCAATGGCTCCATTTTAGTCACTAGGATGTTGTAGATAACCAAAGAATGATGTAATGAACCTATTTTGGTCCTAATTTAGTGTATTGAGCTTCATTTGGTCTTACTTTGGTCAATGGCTCCATTTTAGTCAATAGGATGTTGTAGATAACCGAAGGATGATGTAATGAGCCTATTTTGTCCTAATTGAGTGTATTGAGCTTATTTGGTCTTACTTTGGTCAATGGCTCCATTTTATCACTAGGATGTTGTAGATAACCAAAGGATGATGTAATGAGCCTATTTTTGATCCTAATTGAGTGTATTGAGCTTCATGTGGTCTTACTTTGGTCAATGGCTCCATTTTAGTCACTAGGATGTTGTAGATAACCAAAGAATGATGTAATGAACCTATTTTGGTCCTAATTTAGTGTATTGAGCTTCATTTGGTCTTACTTTGGTCAATGACTCCATTTTAGTCACTAGGATGTTGTAGATAACCGAAGGATGATGTAATGAGCCTATTTTGGTCCTAATTGAGTGTATTGAGCTTCATTTGGTCTTACTTTGGTCAATGGCTCCATTTTAGTCACTAGGAAGGTTTAGTTAACCAAAGGATGATGTAATGAGCCTATTTTGGTCCTAATTGAGTGTATTGAGCTTCATTTGGTCTTACTTTGGTCAATGGCTCCATTTTTTGTCACTAGGATGTTGTAGATAACCGAAGGATGATGTAATGAGCCTATTTTGGTCCTAATTGAGTGTATTGAGCTTCATTTGGTCTTACTTTGGTCAATGGCTCCATTTTAGTCACTAGGAAGGTTTAGATAACCAAAGGATGATGTAATGAGCCTATTTTGGTCCTAATTGAGTGTATTGACCCTTATTCGGTCTTACTTTCGTCAATGGCTCCATTTTAGTCACTAGGATGTTGTAGATAACCAAAGAATGATGTAATGAACCTATTTTGGTCCTAATTTAGTGTATTGAGCTTCATTTGGTCTTACTTTGGTCAATGGCTCCATTTTAGTCACTAGGATGTTGTAGATAACCGAAGGATGATGTAATGAGCCTATTTTTGTCCTAATTGAGTGTATTGAGCTTATTTGGTCTTACTTTGGTCAATGGCTCCATTTTATCACTAGGATGTTGTAGATAACCAAAGGATGATGTAATGAGCCTATTTTGATCCTAATTGAGTGTATTGAGCTTCATGTGGTCTTACTTTGGTCAATGACTCCATTTTAGTCACTAGGATGTTGTAGATAACCAAAGAATGATGTAATGAACCTATTTTGGTCCTAATTTAGTGTATTGAGCTTCATTTGGTCTTACTTTGGTCAATGACTCCATTTTAGTCACTAGGATGTTGTAGATAACCGAAGGATGATGTAATGAGCCTATTTTGGTCCTAATTGAGTGTATTGAGCTTCATTTGGTCTTACTTTGGTCAATGGCTCCATTTTAGTCACTAGGAAGGTTTAGTTAACCAAAGGATGATGTAATGAGCCTATTTTGGTCCTAATTGAGTGTATTGAGCTTCATTTGGTCTTACTTTGGTCAATGGCTCCATTTTTGTCACTAGGATGTTGTAGATAACCGAAGGATGATGTAATGAGCCTATTTTGGTCCTAATTGAGTGTATTGAGCTTCATTTGGTCTTACTTTGGTCAATGGCTCCATTTTAGTCACTAGGAAGGTTTAGATAACCAAAGGATGATGTAATGAGCCTATTTTGGTCCTAATTGAGTGTATTGACCCTTATTCGGTCTTACTTTGGTCAATGGCTCCATTTTATCACTAGGATGTTGTAGATAACCAAAGGATGATGTAATGAGCCTATTTTGATCCTAATTGAGTGTATTGAGCTGTAAGCTCCGAGACCCTTCTGAAAGAATTAGGCAAAATTCTCTTAGAGCAATGAGAGTTTTAATGATAACTAGGTAAGCCATAAGTATAAAAATTTTACTTAAGGTTTTGCTAATATGTGCGCTAAGTGTCTCAGAAAGCTTTAAATTATTGCAATACCATGAGCAGAGACCAAGACAAAACATCAAGTAGCCTCGAGATCAATTGATAAAATCATAGCGCCAAAAGATATCAGAAAGGATGTCTCAGAAGCGCAGAAGGTGAAAATATGTTTCTGAGGAAAGAACACTGTCGCCTCAGAAGGGTCTCAGAAGACCTTGCGACTAGTAGTTCTCAGAAGGGTCTTCCCTCAGAAGGTTCGCCTCAGAAGTCCGTACAACTCTCAGAAAGTTGGACTCAGAAGCAACCAAGTGTCTGGACTCAAGGGATCGCAAACAGTCTCAGAAAGCTCGCTACAACTAGCTAAGGAAGTGGGAACACGCGCACTGTGCAGTTCTGAAAAGTTCCTCATTTTGCGCTGACTGTAGCAGGGAGCCGTTCTGAAAAGGACACAGCCACATAAGCAAAGTGAAAGCTTCTAATTTCGCGGCTCTTTGATGCCTATATATATGAGTTCAATTCCAGAGCAATGTGACGAATTTCTTGCACTAAAAACTCTTGATTAAACGTGCAAAAACTCTGCTGAATTGAAAATCATCTGTGAAAACTTAGAACTTTCTCAGAAAGACAATTTTACGAAATTGTTCTTCTAACTTTGCGAAAATCTTCTAGATCATTATTGGTGTAAATCCTTACCTTGTGTAAGTTATTTCTAGAAGTCTACTAAGTGTAAAACTTGGTTTGTAACTTAGTCTTGGTAGTCGTTTTCGATCAAATCAAACTTTCGAAAAAACGCTAAGTCCTTCTTTGTGTGAAGGCAGTTTTAAGTCCTCTGGTGCTTGAGGCAAAGTTCAAAGTCCTTAAGTGATTAAGGCAAGGAAGTCCTCTAGTGTTGGAGGTAAGGAAGTCCTCTAGTGTGAGGCAAGGAAATCCACTTCGGGTTGTGAAGTGGTGGAAGTCCTTTACTTGGTAAAGGCAGTGTTGTCTAGGAAGGCACTTTAAGAAGAATATCCAAGAACTCTCAACTGAAGGTTGAGGACTGGAGTAGGTTGGTTATAACCGAACCAGTATAAAATTCTTTGTGTTAAGCTTTTCTCCCTTACTCTTTACTTGCATAAATCTTTGAGGAAAACTTTGCCACGATTTTAATTAAGAAGTCTCGTGAAAACTTTATTGATTAAAATCAGAAAGCGTTTAAGAAATTCTAACGTAAAGTCATTTTCTTAAAATTGCTCAGAAAGGGACTTTCTCAGAAAGAATAAGTTCTCAGAAACTTAATCTTCTCAGAAAGCAATTTCCGCTGCAAACTCTTAATTCTACATTCTGAGTAAAAACAGCTTTCTAAGTAAAGGTTTTAAGAAGTAATTTTTAAAACTTGCAAGATTCAACCCCCCCTTCTCGTGCACACATACACTTTCAATTGGCATCAGAGCTCAGTCCTTAAGGGGTTGAGCACTTCGCAGTGTCAAGGAAAAAGATCCACGAAGGGAAATATGAATTCACCAGCTGCATTCATATCAGATGGGGCTTCAATAAACAGACCTCCGATGTTTCTCGGAGACAGCTTCGACTACTGGCGTGACAGGATGACGCTATTCATCAAGCACACCAGTCTGGACTTATGGGATAGGATCGAGAATGGAGACTATCAGCCTCTGCAGACAATTACAGAGGATGCTGTAGTTGCAACAGACGCTGAGCCAGGAGTGGCACCTCCAGCACTCATAACCTATACAAGACGAGTCCCTAAGGACGAATGGACTCAAGAGATGAAGGAGAAGATACAACTCAACTTCAAAGCTAAATACATTCTTCTCTGCGCCTTGCCCAAGGTAGAATACGACAAGATTGTGTCGTGTGACACCGCTCAAGAAATTTGGGAGAGATTACACATGCTGCATGAAGGAAATGATGAAGTCAATGAAACCAAGGTATCAATGCTCGTACATAAGTACGAGTCCTTCTGCATGCAACCTGAGGAAACCATTGACAACATGTCAATAAGGTTTCTCCACATCATAAATCAGCTAAAGGTCTTGGGAAAGACCTACTCCAATGCTGAGATGGTGAGGAAAATTCTCAGAAGCCTCTCTGCCAAGTGGCGCCCAAAGGTGACAGCGATCCAAGAAGCAAAGGATCTAAATCAGCTGGGTTTAGATGTATTGTTTGGCTCACTCAGAACTCACGAGATTGAGCTTGAAGGAGTGCTTGGAGGACCATCTTCATCCTCAAGACCTCAGAAAGCCCTGGCTCTGAAAAGTCAGATCAAAAAGACTTCAAAAGCCCTAAAGGCTGAAGAAATATCTGAGTCTGAAAACGATCAAAACTCAGATTCCGATGAAGATGACATCTCTCTTCTAGTAAGGAAAATGAAGAAAGCTTGGAAGAGAAGACCAAGCAAAGACAAAGAGATCACCCCTAGAAAAGGAAAGTCAAAGCCTTCTGATGCCACATGTTTCGGCTGTGGAGAAAAGGGCCACTTCAGAACGGAGTGCCCTTAGAACAAGGGAAAGAAGAAGTTCATTCCCAAGAAGAAGAAGAAGGCAATGGCTGCTACATGTAGTGACTCAGAAGAGGAAGGCTCTGAGTCAGCAAGTAAAGAGGAAGCTAATGTCTGCTTCATGGCCGGTACTGACTATATTCTGGAAACAGAATCTGAGTCAGAAGAGGTACCAAACTCTCCTCCTCTCTCATACTCATACAATGAGATCTCATAACTCTATGAAGAGCTTCTGAGAGACTCAAACGAATTAGCTAACAATTTCAGCAAACTAAGAAAGTCTTTTAAACACTTAGAAGCTGAAAATGCTAGACTAATTCAAGAAGTAGAGAACCTAAGGCTTGAAAGAGATGACTTTAAAAATAGATATCTTGAAAGTCACAACCTCTATCAAGCTTTAGAAACAATGTCTTCTGTAACTGTTGAAAAAGCCGAACTGGCTTTGATAGAATTACAAAAGACAAATGAGCTTCTCACTTCTGACTTAGTTAAGATGGTCAAGGGTGAAAAAATGATGACACTCTTGCTTGGTGGTCAAAGACCTTACAAGGATAAGAGTGGACTTGGTTATGAAGAAATCTTCGAACCAAATGATATTGATCCATCTTTAACTAAATCACCTCGCACGTGCATCGCATGTTTTAAAGTGGCCATGGTTCTGAAAAATGTCCTATGTTGGAAAAGGAAAAATCTCTAAGCCTCAGAAGGCTCAAAAGAAAACTCAGAAAGCAAAGCCTTCTAAGAAGACTAACCCCTCTCAGAAGGGTAAAACTTCTCAGAAAGCAAGTGCTTCTGAAAAGGGCAAACAAAAGGTCTCTGACTCACAAAACCATGACCCTTCTAAGAAAAGAAGGCAAAAGTCCAAGAAAGCTAACAAGCAAGGACCCAACAAAGAATGGGTACCTAAATCTGTTAACTTTGTGACTGCAGGTACATCATCAAGCGCTGCTCCACCACCACGATGAGCAGTGGTACCTTGACAGTGGCTGCTCGAGGCACATGACTGGAAGCAAGCACTGGTTCAGAAGTCTCAAGCCCAAGAAAGGCGGAACAGTGCGATTCGGTGATGGCGCTAAGGGAAGAGTCACTGCAATACGAGATGTTGGTAAGGATTCCTCTCATCAAATCTCAGATGTACTTTTGGTCGATGGCTTAACTCACAATCTATTAAGCATTAGTCAATTTTGTGACAAAGGCTTAAAGGTTGAGTTTTATGCCAAGTATTGTCATGTGATTAATCTCACAAATGACAAGATCGTTCTGGAAGGAAAACGTGTTGGTAACATCTATGTTATCCATCTGGATGATCTAAAGGATCAAAACGTGGAGTGCCTTGTCTCTGTCCAAGAAGACAAATGGCTATGGCATAAGAAACTTGGTCATGCCCATATGAGACTTCTTTCTGAACTCTCTCAGAAAGGACTTGTAAAGGGCCTTCCCAGCATTAAGTATCAGAGGGATGCAACCTGCGACTTCTGTGAAAGAGGGAAACAGACCAAGGCTTCCTTTCTTAGTAATAGGGGTATTTCTACTCAGAAACCACTGGAACTGCTCCACATGGATCTCTTTGGACCAACCAGAACGGCTTCCCTCTCTGGAAAACGCTATGGTCTTGTCATAGTGGATGATTACTCCAGATTCACTTGGGTTTTCTTTCTAACTTCTAAGGAAGAAACTTTTGAGAAGTTCAAAGCATTTGCGAAAAGAGTTTCAACTGAAAAGGATTCGCACATTCATGCCATTAGATCAGATCATGGTGGTGAATTTGAGAATCATGCTTTCGAAAAGTTTTGTGAAAATCTGGGCATTGCTCACGAATTCTCATCTCCCAGAACTCCTCAACAAAATGGAGTAGCTGAGAGAAAGAATCGAAGCCTTCAAGAGATGGCAAGAACAATGCTCTTAGAAAGCGGACTTTCAAAAGGTTTCTGGGCTGAAGCTGTTAACACTTCATGCTACATTCAGAATCGAGTCTTTCTGAGACCAATTCTGAAAAAGACTCCTTACGAGCTATGGAAGAATAAAATACCAAACATTTCTTACTTCCATGTATTTGGTTCTTCTTGTTTTATTCTCAACACAAAGGACAAACTCTCTAAGTTTGATCCTAAGTCCGATGATGGATGCTTCCTAGGATACTCCTTAGTCTCTAAAGCTTACAGAGTATATAACAAAAGGAGTAAATGTGTTGAAGAGACAATCCATATTAAGTTCAAAGAAATTAGTAAGGACATGTCTCAGAAAGATGCAGACATAGAAGATGAGTTTGAGAAACTCAACATCACTTCTGAGAAAGCCAAAAAGAAAATTCTTATAGATGATGAGACTAACTTCCAACCCATGGAACAACCATCTCCATCTAAAGAAAAATCCAGTAGCATCATCGAAGCTCCAGAACCTAGAGAATCTACTTCTCCAAATACAATGGAACCTAGATTCTCAGAAGGTCAAGCTTCTGATGACTCAGAAAGAGAACCCTCTGTGTCTCCTTCTCAAAATCCTACTCCTAAAAGGATTAGAGGTTCAAGAGACTTGAAGAACGTCTCTCAGAATGAAGTCTGGGTGATCCAGAACGTGGCGTAAGAACCAGAAGGAACTATACAAATCTTGCTATGGTTTCTGAACTTGAACAGACTCATAGAAGAGGCGTTAGATAATCCTAGCTGGGGTAAATTGCCATGCAGGATGAACTTGACCAATTCGAGAGAAATCTAGTTTGGAAACTAACTCAGAAGCCCAAAGGCAAGAGTGTCATTGGGACTAAATGGGTGTTTCGAAACAAACTTGATGAAAACGGTCAAGTCGTGAGAAACAAGGCCAGATTGGTTGCTCAAGGGTACAACCAACAAGAAGGGATAGACTACGATTGAAACTTTCGCTCCAGTCGCAAGATTGGAAGCTATCAGAATGTTGCTAGCTTTTGCTGCACAAAAGGTTTCAAACTCTATCAGATGGATGTTAAGTCTGCTTCTTGAATGGATACCTTTCTGAGGAAGTTTATGTAAAACAACCTCCTGGTTTTGTGAATGATGCATTCCCGGATCACGTATTTAAGCTTACAAAGGCTCTCTATGGTCTGAAACAAGCTCCAAGAGCTTGGTACGATAGATTGAGCTCTTTCCTGCTTAAAACGGATTCTCAAGAGGGAAAGTAGACACAACTCTCTTTACACTCTCAGAAGACTCTGGCTTCTTGATTGTCCAGATTTATGTTGATGACATAATATTTGGCGCAACCAATGAATGCCTTTGCAAAAGAATTCTCCAAGCTTATGCAAGGTGAATTCGAGATGAGCATGATGGGAGAATTAAAATTCTTCTTAGGACTGCAAATCAAGCAAGAGTCAAAAGGGACAGTTATTCACCAAGAGAAGTATACCAAAAGAACTTCTGAGGAAGTTTCTGATGGATAGGGCCAAACCCATGAGCACTCCCATGCATCCCTCTCAAGTAATTGATTTGGATGAAGATGTGAGAAAGTCTTAGAAAGCAACTATCGAGGGATGATTGGCTCACTTCTCTACTTAACTGTCCCAGACCAGATATCTAACTCAGTGTTGGGATCTGTGCTAATTCCAGTCTAAGCCTAAGCAATCCATTTAACTGCAGTTAAACGAATTTTACGATATTTAAGTGGAACTACTAATCTTGGTCTTTGGTACGAGAAGGTTGTTCTTCTGATGTTGTAGGATATTGTGATTGCTGACTCGCTGGAGATAGGATCGATCGCAAAAGCACAAGTGGCTGCTGCTGCTTCTTTGGAAAATGCTTGATCACTTGGTCCTGCAAGAAGCAAAATATGATCGCCCTATCAACTGCTGAAGCTGAATATGTGTCTGCTGCAAACTGCTGTTCTCAGATGCTCTGGATTAAGAATCAGCTACTTGATTATCAATTAAGGTACACCAAAATTCCTATCCTTTGCGATAATACAAGTGCTATCAACTTAGCTAAGAATCCTTCAGCATTCTCGATCCAAGCACATTGATATAAAACATCATTTTATTCGGGATCATGAGCAAAAAGGCGACATTGAACTCAAATTTGTGAATATGAGGATCAAATCTCAGATATATTTACAAAGCCTTTACCCGAGGATCGTTTCAATGTTCTGAAAGGATTTCTTAATCTAAGACGTTTCTAAGTACTTTGAAATTAAAAACTTTTTCTTAGAAACCCCCCTTAGTCCTAGTTTAGACTCTGAGACAAACATCAGAACTAAACTTCTGAGCTAGAAGTAGGATAAACACAGAAAACTCTATCTGAGAAAATTTGTTCTCAGAAGACTCATCCCTCGGAAAGGAGATCTTCTGAAACATTTCTCAGAAGGAGCATTTCTCAGAAGGACCACTTCTCTCAGAAGGGTACCTTCGAGAGAAACAAGTTACCAACCGGTAACTTTTGGATAAGCGTAAGAAACGGCTAGTTACAAGCCAGTTCTATAAATACTCATGGCATTGTTCCATTTGAGCACTTTGCGCTTAAAACTTACCAAAACTCTGCCAAAACCTCTCCTCGCTTTCCAATCTTCATCTGTTTCATATCCCATCTCTCTCTCTCTGCTATCTCTGCTCTCTTGTCCTTCTCTATCTCCCTTCATCTCATTCCAAATTTTAAACCCTTTCTACTAAATGGCCTCGTCTGGAGAAATTAAGGGATTAATGAGAAATAACCTTAATGAGTATCAGAAGACATCCTCTACGAAGATGAGAAGATGCAATCCCTGTTTTACAAGACCTATCTCCCACGGAATCTAGCCATGGGAAGGGTATTGCCTCTCAATGTCTACAACCAGGTGGACGAACTTCAGCTCACATTCCTTAAGCAACCTGGATGGCCAGCCATGATGAGCTCCGATGTATGCTACCCAAATGTGGTGAGGGCCTTCTACTCTCAAATCGAAAGGTTCACCAACAAAGGGGTCAAAAGCACGATTGCTGATCAGCAAATCCGCTTCTCCTTATCTGACATCAACAAAGTTTTCAAGACCTTGAATGGTGGTGCTGTCATCGCCGACGACCCATAATGGGTCAAGGAGGTAGATGACTCAGAAGAAGTAGCGGTGACACTTCTGACTGGTAGCAACAGTCTACCACTCAAGGGCGTAAAGGTGCCTCATCTTACGCAAGAGGCCAGAATCATCTTCTCAGTTGTTCAACACACCCTTCTCCCTCGGATTGGAGACATGGGGAACTTACCACCATGGATGCATGCCTATTGTACCACCTGCTGAAAAAGGAAAGAGTAGATTTTGGAAGGATGGTGCTCAACTACATGATGCACCAAGCTCATCCTAAGAGGGCTCTCACAAGTCTACCTTACGGAAGCCTTCTGACCAGAATCCTCGACCATCTCTCCTTCCCACTTGAGGACTACGAGTATGTCTTCAACCACAGCAATTCTCAATGGTCACCTTCAACAACATCAAAGAAGAAGAAGGAGAAGCAAAGCCTTCTAAAGGAGCTGCTGGTCCCAAACAGCCTTCTAAGGTTGAAAAAGGAAAGGAAAAGGTTTCCGATCCTTCAGAGAAGAAGAAGAAGAAGCAAAAAAAGACTCATCCTTCCAACAAGGGTGACAAGGAGTATGGCTTCTGAGGAAGCTCAGAAGACTCCTCAGAAGAAACCTGAGGTTGTTGAGCTGCTGAAGACTCAGAAGAAACAACTTCTGAGACAACTCCTGACCA
>RYYW01000288.1:0-76819 GCA_013621005.1 Aeschynomene evenia | reverse complement strand
GGTTGCTCAGACGTTTTTCTTCTGAGTCTTCAGCAGCCTCAAGAACCTCAGGTTCCTTCTGAGGAGTCTTCTGAGCTTCCTCAGAAGCCATACTCCTTGTCACCCTTGTTGGAGAAGGGTGAGTCACCTTTGGCTGCTTCTTCTTCCTTTCTGAGGGGTCAGAAGCCTTTCTTTCCTTTTTCAGCCTTAGAGGGCTGTTTGGTGCTAGCAGCTCCCTTGTAAGGCTTTGCTTCCTCCTTCTTCTTAGGTGCCCCGTCTTGGTACCTTCTCTCTTGATGTTGTTGAAGGTGACCATGGTGAATTTGCTGTGGTTGAAGACGTATTCATAGTCTTCAAGGGGAAAAGAGAAGTGATTTAAGATCTTGGTCAAAAGACTCCCATAGGGTAGACTTGTAAGCGCTCTTTTAGGATGTGCTTGGTGCATCATGTAGTTTAGCACCATCCTCCCAAAATCAACCCTCTCTTTCTTCAGCAGATGGTAAAGTAGACATGCGTCCATGGTGGTGACATTCCCCATGTCTCAAATCCGAGGGAGAAGGGTATGCTGGATAACTGAGAAGATGATTCTGGCTTCTTGCGTGAGATGAGGCACCTTCACGCCCTTGAGTGGTAGACTGTTGCTACCAGTTAGAAGTGTTACTACTTCTTCTTCTGAGTCATCTACCTCCTTGACCCATTCTGGGTCGTCGGCGATGACAGCACCACCATTTAAGGTCTTGAAAATTTTGTTGATGTCAGAGGAGGAGAAGCGGATCTGTTGATCAGCAATCGTGCTCTTGACCCCTTTGTTGGTGAACCTTTCTATTTGCGAATAGAATGCTCTCACCACATTTGGGTAGCACACGTCCTCGGAGCTCATCATGGCTGGCCATCCAGGTTGCTTGAGGAAAGTGAGTTGAAGTTCATCCACTTGATTGTATACGTTGAGAGGTAGTACCCTTCCCATAGCAAGATTTCTTGGAAGATAAGTCTTGTGGAATAGGGATTGCATCTCCTCATTGTCGTAGAGAATATCTTCGGATACTTCATTGAGGTTGTTTCTCATTAAGCCCTTAATCTCTCCAGAGAAGGCCATTTGGAAGAAAGGTTTAAATTTGAGAAGAGATGACAGGAGATAGAGAAGAACAAGAGAGTAGAGATAGCAGAGAGAGAGAGAACAGATGAAGATTGGAAAGCGAGGAGAGGATTTGGCAGAGTTTTGGTATGTTTTAAGCGCAAAGTGCTCAAATGGAACAATGCCATGAGTATTTATAGAACTGGCTTGTAACTGGCCGTTTCTGACGCTTATCCAAAAGTTACCGTTGGTAACTTGTTTCTCGGAAGGTACCCTTCTGAGAGAAGTGGTCCTTCTGAGAAATGTTTCAGAAGATCTCCTTTCTGAGGAATGAGTCTTCTGAGAACAAATTTTCTCAGATAGAGTTTTCTGTGTTTTTCTTACTTCTAGCTCAGAAGCTTAGTTCTATTGTTTGTCTCAAAGTCTAAACTAGGACTAAGGGGGGTTTCTAAGAAAAAGTTTTTAATTTCAAAGTACTTAGAAACGTCTTAGATTGAGAAGTCCTTTCAGAACATTGAAACGATCCTCGGGTAAAGGCTTTGTAAATATATCTGAGATTTGATCCTCAGTATTCACAAATTTAAGTTCAATGTCGCCTTTTTGCACATGATCCCGAATAAAATGATGTTTTATATCAATGTGCTTGGATCGAGAATGCTGAATAGGATTCTTAGCTAAGTTGATAGCACTTGTATTATCACAGAGGATAGGAATTTTGGTGTACCTTAATTGATAATCAAGTAGCTGATTCTTAATCCAGAGCATCTGAGAACAGCAGTTCGCAGCAGATACATATTCAGCTTCAGCAGTTGATAGGGCGATCGTATTTTGCTTCTTGCAAGACCAAGTGATCAAGCATTTTCCAAAGAAGCAGCAGCAGCCACTTGTGCTTTTGCGATCGATCCTATCTCCAGCGTAGTCAGCATCACAATATCCTACAACATCAGAAGAACAACCTTTCTCGTACCAAAGACCAAGATTTGTAGTTCCACTTAAATATCGTAAGATTCGTTTAACTACAGTTAAATGTGATTGCTTAGGCTTAGACTGGAATCTAGCACAGATCCCAACACTGAGTTGGATATCTGGTCTGGAGGCAGTTAAGTAGAGAAGTGAGCCAATCATCCCTCGATAGTTGCTTTCTGAGACTTTCTCACCATCTTCATCCAAGTCAATTACTTGAGAGGGATGCATGGGAGTGCTCATGGGTTTGGCCTTATCCATCAGAAACTTCCTCAGAAGTTCTTTGGTATACTTCTCTTGGTGGATAACTGTCCCTTCTGACCTAGGAAGAATTTTAATTCTCCCATCATGCTCATCTCGAATTCACCTTGCATAAGCTTGGAGAATTCTTTGCAAAGGCATTCATTGGTTGCGCCAAATATTATGTCATCAACATAAATCTGGACAATCAAGAAGCCAGAGTCTTCTGAGAGTGTAAAGAGAGTTGTGTCCACTTTCCCTCTTGAGAATCCGTTTTTAAGTAGGAAAGAGCTCAATCTATCGTACCAAGCTCTTGGAGCTTGTTTCAGACCATAGAGAGCCTTTGTAAGCTTAAATACGTGATCTGGGAATGCATCATTCACAAAACCAGGAGGTTGTTTTACATAAACTTCCTCAGAAAGGTATCCATTCAAGAAGGCAGACTTAACATCCATCTGATAGAGTTTGAAACCTTTGTGTGCAGCAAAAGCTAGCAACATTCTGATAGCTTCCAATCTTGCGACTGGAGCAAAAGTTTCATCGTAGTCTATCCCTTCTCGTTGGTTGTACCCTTGAGCAACCAATCTGGCCTTGTTTCTCACGACTTGACCGTTTTCATCAAGTTTGTTTCGAAACACCCATTTAGTCCCAATGACACTCTTGCCTTTGGGCTTCTGAGTTAGTTTCCAAACTTGATTTCTCTCGAATTGGTCAAGTTCATCCTGCATGGCATTTACCCAGCTAGGATCATCTAACGCCTCTTCTATGGAGTCTGGTTCAAGTTCAGAAACCATAGCAAGATTTGTGTAGTTCCTTCTGGTTCTTACGCCACGTTCTGGATTACCCAAGACTTCATTCTGAGAGAACGTTCTTTCCAAGTCTTCTTGAGCCTCTAATCCCTTTAGGAGTAGGGTTCTGAGAAGGAGACACAGAAGGTTCTCTTTCTGAGTCATCAGAGGCTTGACCTTCTGAGAATCTAAATTCCATTGGCATTTGGAGAAGTAGATTCTCTAGGTTCTGGAGCTTCGATGATGCTACTAGATTTTTCTTTAGTTAGAGATGGTTGTTCCATGGGTTGGAAGTCAGTCTCATCATCTATAAGTTTTCTTTTTGGCTTTCTCAGAAGAGATGTTGAGTTTCTCAAACTCATCTTCTAAGTCTGCATCTTTCTGAGACATGTCCTTACTAAGTTCTTTGAAACTTAATATGGATGTCTCTTCAACACATTTACTCCTTTGTTATATACTCTGTAAGCTTTAGAGACTGAGGAGTATCCTAGGAAGCATCCATCATCGGACTTAGGATCAAACTTAGAGAGTTTGTCCTTTGTGTTGAGAATAAAACAAGAAGAACCAAATACATGGAAATAAGAAATGTTTGGTATTTTATTCTTCCATAGCTCGTAAGGTGTCTTTTTCAGAATTGGTCTCAGAAAGACTCGATTCTGAATGTAGCATGAAGTGTTAACTGCTTCAGCCCAGAAACCTTTTGAAAGTCCGCTTTCTAAGAGCATTGTTCTTGCATCTCTTGAAGGCTTCGATTCTTTCTCTCAGCCACTCCATTTTGTTGCGGAGTTCTGGGAGATGAGAATTCGTGAGCAATGCCCAAATTTTCACAAAACTTTTCGAAAGCATGGTTCTCAAATTCACCACCATGATCTGATCTTATGGCATGAATGTGCGAATCTTTTTCTGTTGAAACTCTTTTTGCAAATGCTTTGAACTTCTCAAAAGTTTCTTCCTTAGAGGCTAGAAAGAAAACCCAAGTGAATCTGGAGTAATCATCCACTATGACAAGACCATAGCGTTTTCCAGAAGAGAAGCCGTTCTGGTTGGTCCAAAGAGATCCATGTGGAGCAGTTCCAGTGGTTTCTGAGTAGAAATACCACTTTTACTGGGAAAGGAAGCTTTGGTCTGTTTCCCTTTTTCAAAGAAGTCGCAGGTTGCATCCTTCTGATACTTAATTATGGGAAGGCCCTTTACAAGTCCTTTCTGAGAGAGTTCAGAAAGAAGTCTCATATGGGCATGACCAAGTTTCTTATGCCATAGCCATTTGTCTTCTTGGACAGAGACAAGGCACTCCACGTTTTGATCCTTTAGATCATCCAGATGGATAACATAGATGTTACCAACACGTTTTCCTTCCAGAACGATCTTGTCATTTGTGAGATTAATCACATGACAATACTTGGCATAAAACTCAACCTTAAGCCTTTGTCACAAAATTGACTTATGCTTAATAGATTGTGAGTTAAGCCATCGACCAAAAGTACATCTGAGATTTGGTGAGAGGAATCCTTACCAACATCTCCGATTGCAGTGACTCTTCCCTTAGCGCCATCACCGAATCGCACTGTTCCGCCTTTCTGGGCTTGAGACTTCTGAACCAGTGCTTGCTTCCAGTCATGTGCCTCGAGCAGCCACTGTCAAGGTACCACTGCTCATCGTGGTGGTGGAGCAGCGCTTGATGATGTACCTGCAGTCACAAAGTTAACAAATTTAGGTACCCATTCTTTGTTGGGTCCTTGCTTGTTAGCTTTCTTGGACTTTTGCCTTCTTTTCTTAGAAGGGTCATGGTTTTGAGAGTCAGAGACCTTTTGTTTGCCCTTTTCAGAAGCACTTGCTTTCTGAGAAGTTTTACCCTTCTGAGAGGGGTTAGTCTTCTTAGAAGGCTTTGCTTTCTGAGTTTTCTTTTGAGCCTTCTGAGGCTTAGAGAGTTTTCCTTTTTCCAACATAGGACATTTTTCAGAACCATGGCCACTTTTAAAAACATGCGATGCACGTGCGAGGTGATTTAGTTAAAGATGGATCAATATCATTTGGTTCGAAGATTTCTTCATAACCAAGTCCACTCTTATCCTTGTAAGGTCTTTGAACACCAAGCAAGAGTGTCATCATTTTTTCACCCTTGACCAGCTTAACTAAGTCAGAAGTGAGAAGCTCATTTGTCTTTTGTAATTCTATCAAAGCCAGTTCGGCTTTTTCAACAGTTACAGAAGACATTGTTTCTAAAGCTTGATAGAGGTTGTGACCTTCAAGATATCTATTTTTAAAGTCATTTCTTTCAAGCCTTAGGTTCTCTACTTCTTTAATTAGTCTAGCATTTTCAGCTTCTAAGTGTTTAAAAGACTTTCTTAGTTTGCTGAAATTGTTAGCTAATTCGTTTGAGTCTCTCAGAAGCTCTTCATAGAGTTCTGAGATCTCATTGTATGAGTATGAGAGAGGATGAGAGTTTGGTACCTCTTCTGACTCAGATTCTGTTTCCAGAATATAGTCAGTACCGGCCATGAAGCAGACATTAGCTTCCTCTTCACTTGCTGACTCAGAGCCTTCCTCTTCTGAGTCACTCCATGTAGCAGCCATTGCCTTCTTCTTCTTCTTGGGAATGAACTTCTTCTTTCCCTTGTTCTGAGGGCACTCCGTTCTAAAGTGGCCCTTTTCTCCACAGCCGAAACATGTGGCATCAGAAGGCTTTGACTTTCCTTTTCTAGGGGTGATCTCTTTGTCTTTGCTTGGTCTTCTCTTCCAAGCTTTCTTCATTTTCCTTACTAGAAGAGAGATGTCATCTTCATCGGAATCTGAGTTTTGATCGTTTTCAGACTCAGATATTTCTTCAGCCTTTAGGGCTTTTGAAGTCTTTTTGATCTGACTTTTCAGAGCCAGAGCTTTCTGAGGTCTTGAGGATGAAGATGGTCCTCCAAGCAGTCCTTCAAGCTCAATCTCGTGAGTTCTGAGTGAGCCCAACAATACATCTAAACCTAGCTGATTTAGATCCTTTGCTTCTTGGATCGCTGTCACCTTTGGGCGCCACTTGGCAGAGAGGCTTCTGAGAATTTTCCTCACCATCTCAGCGTTGGAGTAGGTCTTTCCCAAGACCTTTAGCTAATTTATGATGTGGAGAAACCTTATTGACATGTTGTCAATGGTTTCCTCAGGTTGCATGCAGAAGGACTCGTACTTATGTACGAGCATTGATACCTTGGTTTCCTTGACTTCATCATTTCCTTCATGCAGCATGTGTAATCTCTCCCAAATTTCTTGAGCGGTGTCACACGACACAATCTTGTCGTATTCTACCTTGGGCAAGGCGCAGAGAAGAATGTATTTAGCTTTGAATTTGAGTTGTATCTTCTCCTTCATCTCTTGAGTCCATTCGTCCTTAGGGACTCGTCTTGTATAGGTTTTGAGTGCTTGAGGTGCCACTCCTGGCTCAGCGTCTGTTGCAACTACAGCATCCTCTGTAATTGTCTGCAGAGGCTGATAGTCTCCGTTCTCGATCCTATCCCATAAGTCCAGACTGGTGTGGTTGATGAATAGCGTCATCCTGTCACGCCAGTAGTCGAAGCTGTCTCCGAGAAACATCGGAGGTCTGTTTATTGAAGCCCCATCTGATATGAATGCAGCTGGTGAATTCATATTTCCCTTCGTGGATCTTTTTCCTTGACACTGCTAAGTGCTCAACCCCTTAAGGACCGAGCTCTGATACCAATTGAAAGTGTATGTGTGCATGAGAAGGGGGGGTTGAATCGTGCAAGTTTTAAAAATTACTTCTTAAAACTTTTACTTAGAAAGTTGTTTTTACTCAGAAGGTAGAATTAACAGTTTGCAGCGGAAGTTACTTTCTGAGAAGATTAAGTTTCTGAGAACTTAGTCTTTCTGAGAAAGTTCCTTTCTGTGCAATTTTAAGAAAATGACTTTACGTTAGAATTTCTTAAACGCTTTCTGATTTTAATCAATAAAGTTTTTACAAGACTTCTTAATTAAAATCGTGGCAAAGTTTTCCTCAAAGATTTATGCAAGTAAAGAGTAAGGGAGAAAAGCTTAACACAAAGAATTTTTATACTGGTTCGGTTATAACCAACCTACTCCAGTCCTCAACCTTCAGTTGAGAGTTCTTGGATATTCTTCTTAAAGTGCCTTCCCAGACAACACTGCCTTTACCAAGTAAAGGACTTCCACCACTTCACAACCCGAAGTGGATTTCCTTGCCTCACACTAGAGGACTTCCTTGCCTCCAACACTAGAGGACTTATTTGCCTTAATCACTTAAGGACTTCCTTGCCTCACACTGAGGACTTCTTTGCCTTAAACACTTAAGGACTTAAACTTTGCCTCAAAAACACTTCGAGGACTTAAACTGCCTTCAAACAGCGAAGGACTTAGCGTTTTTCGGAAAGTTGTTTTTGCTTTGAAAACGAACTACTAAGATTAAGTTACAAACTTAATTTGACCCTTAGTAGACTTCTAGATTTAACTTACAATTGTAAGAATTTACACCAATACAGAACTAGAAGATTTTCGCAAAGTTGAAAGAACAATTCCGTAAAATTGTCTTTCTGAGAAAGTTCTAAGTTTTCGCAGATGATTTTCAATTCAGCAGAGTTTTTGCACGTTTAATCAAGAGTTTTTAGCGCAAGAGTTTCGTCACATTGCTCTGGAATTGAACTCATATATATAGGCATCAAAGAGCCGCGAAATTAGAAGCTTTCACTTTGCTTATGTGGTTGTGTCCTTTACAGAACGGCTCCCTGCTACAGTCAGCGCGAAATGAGGAACTTTTCAGAACTGCACAGTGCGCGTGTTCCCACTTCCTTAGCTAGTTGTAGCGAGCTTTCTGAAACTGCTTACGATCCCTTGAGTTCAGACACTTGGTTGCTTCTGAGTCCAACTTTCTGAGAGTTGTACGGACTTCTGAGGCGAACCTTCTGAGGGAAGACCCTTCTGAGAACTACTAGTCGCAAGGTCTTCTGAGACCCTTCTGAGGCGACAGTGTTCTTTCCTCAAAAACATGTTTTCACCTTCTGCGCTTCTGAGACATCCTTTCTGATATCTTTTGGCGCTATGATTTTATCAATTGATCTCGAGGCTACTTGATGTTTTGTCTTGGTCTTTGCTCATGGTATTGTGACAATTTAAAGCTTTCTGAGACACTTAGCGCACCTATTAGTACAACCTTAAGTAAAATTTTTATACTTATGGCTTACCTTGTTATCATTAAAACTTTCATTATTCTAAGAGAATTATGCCTAATTCTCTCAGAAGGGTTCTGGAGCTTACAGTATGAGCTCATTACCAAAGAAAGAAGTTGAGGGAGGTCCATATGGACTAAGTTAAAGTTAAAGTTAAAGTAAAGTGAAGCATAGTTAAAGTTAAGGTAAAGTTAAAGACGAGAAAGGACTGAGAAGTTATGAAAATGTTTATGTGACTAACTGTCTTATGAATGAGTTATTATGTGAATTTTGTTATGAATATGTTCAATGCATGGCATGTTTAGTATGTGATCAAGAAGCATGATTAAAAGTCATCCACTTCGACTAAAGGAATTTTTAACTTAAAAATTGAACAAGTCTTTATGTATGATCACAATTTCATAAAAAACTCGAATGGCGGAGATGGATACGATGACACTTATGTGTGCATACCCTACTGAGAAATTATAGTTTCTCACCCCTATTTCCGTACCATCTCTAGATGGAGAGCTCTGGTAGGATGCCGAAGGACCTGAGGGTCCCTCCGTTCGTAAGGAGCTTAGAAGATCAACCGCTGGAGGAAGCCGTCATACCAACGTCAAAGACACCTGTAGCCGAGGCGACGACGCTTAGAGCTTCCGTTGTTTTATACGATTTCCTGTTATTTATGTGCTTTACCCTTAGTTAAAGTCGGACCATTGTTAGCCGGCGATATTTATATTAGTAATATATTATATTAAATAATTGTTATGATCCATGTATTTGGGAATATTTGTGATGTATGTTTAAAGTTAGAGTTGCATTGCATGTATATATCACATAGATATATTATGTATGGTTATATCTAGAGTTTATATATATATTGACGATTGCCCCTATTTTCACGATATTGTATTTTCGAAAATAAATTCCCACGTATTTTCCGCGTATATTATTTTAAAAGAATGGAACACGCTATGAAATCAGAACGTGACACTTGATGATTGGCCTAAGATGACTTAAGCATTAAGGGCTAATTTCTAGGGTGTTACATTTGGTATCAGAGCCGGTCAATCCTTTTGGGGCTTGAGGATTGGACCTTCTATGCTTTTGTTGCATAGTACGTTAGTTAGACATGCTTTTAAGGTTTGGCTTGTATGGCAACCTTCAGGATAGAAACACATGGTTGTCAAGTTGTGTGTTGCAGTAGCTACGCATTCTTAAACCAAACGTTGGGTCTGGCCAACTCGATGGTTTTGTTTTGTGTGTATAGGGACTGATGACTCCAATAAAACATAGTTGGGACGTGTTGCATACCTTGAGGAGTGAAGGAGTTGCTGTAAGAGTTTCAACAGGAGCATTTCATCCCAAGAAACATGACAAGGATCACCCAAATTAGCAAGGACAATCTGACATGAACAACCTAGAAGGAAGCATGGGATGCCTCAATCATTCTTGAAGTTAGCAAGATCAACCCCTTTGCGGTTGTCGGATCCCTCAACCCGAGCATCGTTAGCAACTGGATTTTGAGGATGGAGGAGTACGTCACCGACATGCCATACACGGAAGAACAGAAGTTTGTTCATGACGCCCTCATGCGAGTAGAAGATGAAAGGTGTTGGTCTTTTCGCAGCCGAATTCTTCTCATCCCAGACGTTTAGAAGAAGTTCTCGCCACTGACCTTGTGACACCTTTGGACTACCTATCGTTCGAGGTTGGTGTTCGTAGGTTGTTTGGTTTTGCCATGTTTGCGGTGATGACTAGCCTTAATCATCATTGTATGTACCCATGTTGTGCGAAAGCGCAATGGGATGTCGTTTGAAAACCATGTCTAGGCTTAAGGTCGAACTACCTCTAGTTTTACTAAGGCCTAGTCGAAGTTAGTTAAGGATAGTCGACCTTACTTAAGAGTTGGTTGCCTTAACTAGTTAGCCACGGATGGTTGTCGTCTTTGGGTAATCATGGCCTCTATATGTTTTCTTGTGCGATAAATGCACCCTTGTTTGATTAAGACAAAAAAAAATGTTTTTGAAAAGGTTTTACATGGAAACTAAATTGTATGTTTTCAAACATGTCTTCCGCTCATATTTCCGAAAGGATGTCTTTACAATTGATTTCATTTCATATTTCATTAAATAAAAGAGTGTTTTACTTCGAATAGTTCCGTAGTCATGATGGGATAACGCTTGTGAATAATCATGTCCTTCTAGCTGAACCCTCTTTCTTTTTGGAAACACCTTACCCCTTCACATACATTGATAGATGTAAGCATTTAAACCTATAGGTACCTCACTCTCATACATTAGAAGATATGAGCCCTTACAGTCGAAGGTACCGTATCACCACTAACTACCGGAATATTCCATGACCGTGTCATACCACATCCCGATTCTAAGCTTCCCAAACACTACCCTCCAACAACTATGAGTATAGAAGAAGTCTTTCCTCTTCTACACCGTTTGTATGATCCTAGAGACAGACCACACTTCCCAGTAATGACCTATTGCTCTTTAGAAAACCTTTTTTCCTTCTCACATATGTACCCATATATATACCATGTCGTCACAAGCCACTAAACATATTCCCTAACTCTACCTAAACTCAGGTGCTAGTAGTCCCCTAAAACATTATATTCATACCCTTAAGAGTTAAGAAGGAGCATTTTCTTCACGCATTCCATTAGTAAGATTCAAGAGAATCCTTGAGGAGCCATGTGAGAGTTAGTTTTATCATACCCATCTTGTTCTTGAAAGCTTGTCCCACATAGTGGCTTTGTATGTACGTCGAAGATGTTTTCGCCTTATCTTTTTGATTTCAAGTAATTTCAAAAGTTTTCTCAAGTGATGTTTTGTTTTCAACATTAGTTTTAGAGAATGATTCCATACCCTGTCAAATTTAAGGGATGAAGTTTCTTAAGACCCTTTTTACAATCATTAAATTGCAAAGATCAAAATTAGTTTTTCTGTTAAATCTAGTTTTGTAACTATTTTATGTTGTTTTGAAAATCTCTCTGGAACTTCTTAATACGACGGTTGTAATCATGCATCGTAGGGTCCAATATGTTTTTTCATGATTTTTGTGGGTTTGAAAACATGCGTTGTGGACATGGGTAGATGATTTCCAAAATAACGGTACAATATAAGTTGAATAAAGTTTTTGAAAGTTTTTCCTCTATATGTTTTGTGAAAACTTATGCGATTAAATATCTTAGGAATAAAGAAAATATGTTTTGATTGGAGTGAATGTGAGAATTTTAGAGTGTTTCTAAGAGCATAAAATTGCCTTCGATTGCAAGCGAAAAAGTTTTGAGCTCTATGCTTGGTTTTTGTAGATCGAGAAAGTAGATGTGTTTTGAACTACTAGGACTTGGGGATTAACTTGGGTTTTAAAAAAAAAACGATACTTATTTTGGATTTTTGGCAGCTAACAAAAGTAGTTTTATTTTGGTTAGTTTGGCTAACAAAATAAAATGAGTTTGATTTCTAGTTTGTGACCACTCATGTGGATTGATTGTTATGCCCCTCGATTTTTTCGGGTTAGACCTTTGTGAACCCGTGTAAACCTTCCATCGAGTCTCCGTGAGGAAAATGGTTGCATGTGGTGTTGTTTTATCGAATATATGGTCAACGTTTGTATGTATATGTATATGTGGTAATGAATTTGAGGACAAATTCTTTTTTTAAGGAGGGTGGAAATGTAACATCCTCAATTTTAGGACTCTTAGTTGATTTATTTTATTGTGATAACATTAAGTTGATTTACAAAAAAGTTGTGTTTTGTGCTAATAAACTATACTTGTTAAAATTGATAAATAAGTGTACTAATAATAATAACTAGTATCCATATAAGAGAACGTAAAATCATAATAAAGTAATTGTTCATCATTATATCTTATAAATATATAGGTGCCGTAGGATTAGTTTTTAGTGTTTAGAAAAATAATAATATTAATGGATAGTTATGTCTAATTGAAAATTATATCCAATTAGTGATAATGCATATTATTAGGGGTTATAGCTATTTATATATAGTATCAATAATATATAATTCAGGAGGATATGTAGCTGCCGTAGTTTAGGAAGTAACGTCCTTGATTTGGGATGTAATTTAGGAGTGCTATATTAGGGAAGAATTGCTATTATATATTGTAAATGACCGATTGTATATATGTGAGTGTAACATCCTCAATTCTAGGACTTTTATTAATTTGTGGTAATACGATTAAATTGATTTATAAAATAATATTAATTAATATAGGTTTCATATATATATAAACGTGTATAGGAGATTAATATATACATATATATAGAAATCGTATTTCATATATATGTATGTACGATAGCTAGGCAATTAATGTATATGCATATATAGAAAACATAATTAGGAAACATATAATATTAATTAATATAAATTTCCATATATATATATATAAACATTGATAGTTAGTTAACTCAGGAAACATATTTAATATATTTAATTAGAAAACATATAATATAGGGAAATCATATCCCATCAGGTGCGATAGGAAATATTGTTAATTAATATAGATTTTATATATATATATATATATATATATATATATATATATATATGTATGTATGTATATATATGTATGTATGTATATATATGTATGTATGTATATATATGTACGTTAGTTATATATAGGTTAGATATATATAGATAATTGATATGACATATATATGTAGGATTATAATAGATATTAATCAACTCTATCACTCCACCAATTAAATCAAAACCCTAATTTTTTTTTTAGGGAAAATTTACCCGTCACTTCATTATTTAAATACTCATAGGAAGAGTCAGTAGGGGAGTTTTTCTAAACACTAAAAAGAGAGAGAGAGGCAAGAGGGATTTTGTCTAGGAGCTTTTGTCTACATCTTCAAGCTTTTGAGGTAGGGATTGTTGTGCCTTATTTCTATTCATGTATGATCTTATGTTAATGTATATTCTTAAATTTTATTATGTTATTGTATCATGTTTATTGTGTTTCTTCAAGAACAAATGATGAGTTATGTTAAAGAATGAAGTATTATTTTGAGTTAATACATTATATGTAAACCATTAAGATAAAACGTAAAACATCTGGTAAATAATTAGTACATGTAAATGTATATATGCACACACGTAAGAAACAAGAAAGAAATTTTAACTCATATGATTTGTATATATATATATATATATATGCGTAAGGCGTGAGTGAGCCTTCCCTGGTTCTCCAGTTTTGGCAGGCGTGAGTGTGAGCGTCGTGAGCGACCATTATATATAATAATAATAATAATAATAATAATAATAATTATTATTATTATTATAATAATGATAAAATAAAATAAAAATAAAACAGTTTACTAGTATATGTATATTACTATTACATATTATTATTACATAAACTTATACCTATTAATATGTATATTAGTTAATAATAGGTAGATAACATGTAGAAATAATAATAATGATAATATGATAACGGTAGTAATATTAATAGGGAAGATAATAATAAAATATTAACCCTAATAATAATTATTATTATGAGTGGGTAGGTATTGTTAATAATAAATAAGTATTATTAGAAATAGTTAATAAGTATTCTTAACAATGGGTATGTATTATTAGCGTGTATAATGGTTAGTACTGAGTGAGTAACAAGAAGTTATATTAATAATAAAATTAAAGTAATAAGACGGTAATAAAGCTAAGTTGTTAATTTTATAACTTTAGGAATAAGATAATAGTAATTAGTAATTATGATAATAAGATATTATGTTGACTTTATAACATTAAGAACAATACAATAGAATATTAAATAAGATATATATAAGTATATGAGATAATATCTGATACATGATAATAATAATGATGATAATATAGAAGACAAGATTAGTGATGAATAAAATATAAGAATTTACAAGATACTTGAGGGTAGAGTAAAAAGTACAAGTAAAACTAGAATAAAGTACAAAGTAAGAAATAATAATAAAATAAACGAGATCAAATGACATGAAAGGTATCAAAGCACTAAGAATAATATTTATAAGTAATTATATATCATGTTTATTTGATAAGGTGTTGTATTTATTTATTCTCCATGATGTCAGAGCAAGTAAGTGTATGTGCTATCTTTATTTCATGATGTTAAAGAGTATATTTTACATGTTTGATGATGATTGCATTTCAAGTTTATGCATAATTAAAGTAAAGATAATTAAAAGTTATAAGAAAAGTAAAGAGATGATCCTCCGGTAAGGGGAGGTGATTCGCCAAGATGATAACGATCCTTCGGTAAGGGAAGGTGACTCTCAAAAGTACCTCATAATTAAAGGTTATAAGAAAAGCAAAGAGATGATCCTCCGGTAAGGGGAGGTGATTCTAGCCAAGATGATGAAGATCCTTCGGTAAGGGAAGGTGACTCTCAAAAGTACCCCTATCCCGAAAGGGAACCCAAGGTAGCGACGGCCACTGTATGAGCTCATTACCAAAGAAAGAAGTTGAGGGAGGTCCATATGGACTAAGTTAAAGTTAAAGTTAAAGTTAAAGTTAAAGTAAAGTAAAGCAAAGTTAAAGTTAAAGTAAAGTTAAAGACGAGAAAGGACTGAGAAGTTATGAAAATGTTTATGTGACTAACTGTCTTATGAATGAGTTATTATGTGAATTTTGTTATGAATATGTTCAATGCATAGCATGTTTAGTATGTGATCAAGAAGCATGATTAAAAGTCATCCACTTCGACTAAAGGAATTTTTAACTTAAAAATTGAACAAGTCTTTATGTATGATCACAATTTCATAAAAAACTCGAAGTGGCGGAGATGGATACGATGACACTTATGTGTGCATACCCTACTGAGAAATTATAGTTTCTCACCCCTATTTCCGTACCATCTCTAGATGGAGAGCTCTGGTAGGATGCCGAAGGACCTGAGGGTCCCTCCGTTCGTAAGGAGCTTAGAAGATCAACCGTTGGAGGAAGTCGTCATACCAACGTCAAAGACACCTGTAGCTGAGGCGACGACGCTTAGAGCTTCTGTTGTTTTATACGATTTCCCATTATTTATGTGCTTGACCCTTAGTTAAAGTGGGCCCATTGTTAGCCAGCGATATTTATATTAGTAATATATTATCTTAAATAATTGTTATGATCCATGTATTTGGGAATATTTGTGATGTATGTTTAAAGTTAGAGTTGCATTGCATGTATATATCACATAGATATATTATGTATGGTTATATCTAGCGTTTATATATATATTGACGATTGCCCCTATTTTCACGATATTGTATTTTCGAAAATAAATTCTCACGTATTTTCCGCGTATATTATTTTAAAAGAAAGGAACAAGCTATGAAATCAGGACGTGACACTTGATGATTGGCCTAAGATGACTTAAGCATTAAGGGCTAATTTCTAGGGTGTTACATTCGTTATAAAATTATAAATTTTAATTTCAGAATAATAAAAAAAAATTTACAAATAAATAAATATTTATAAATACTCATATAATAAACAATATATATAAAAATACGAAAAATAATTACAAAAATAAGAAAAAGTACCTTAATGAATAGGAAGGAGAGAGCACTGTCGTCCCGGTGGCCGACGGTCGGATGGCGGCGGCGCGGTTTATGGTTACAAAATGTTATTTCTCATTAGAGACCTCAAACAAAAATTATAAACCGATTAAAATGTAGAGGAAAAAGAGACGAACCTGTTGGCACTTCCCGGTGGTCGTACGGGCGGTGGACGGTAGCGGAAACTGCCCTTTTCGCGGCGGGGAGAGAGAGAGCGGAGAAGAGAGAGAGAGAGAAGGAGTCGCGAAATGAGGAAGAAGTAGACGTTGTCTTCTCATATTCGCGGATTATCGACGAATGGTTTAATATATCCGTCGATAACATCCCTCGATAATGAGTAACCAATTAAATGAAACAGTGTGTTTCATTTATCGAGGGATACATCTGTCAATATCCGTCGATAATTTCATTCGCTAAATAGGGTTTAGGGTTTAGGTCATTATCGGCGGATATCATCTGCCGATAATTAATACTTAGGGTTAGGGTTTAGGGTTTAGGGTTTTATCGACAGATATATTCATCTATATCCATCGATAAAAGAACTCTGGCAAAAAAAAATTTTTTGTTTGGGCGGGAACAAGTTATCGAGAACTTATCCCTCGATAATTATTTTTAATAATTAAAAATGCCCGCCAATTCAGTATCCGTCGATAAATCCACCGATAACTGTATGGAATCTGTCCGTCGATGATCCGTCGATAATGTCCGTCGATAATCCACATGTTTCTAGTAGTGAGGTGCGTATCCCAACTGCCTGGCATCTCCAGAACAACGGCCCTCAACATATCCTCAAGAGTCTGTATCGTCCGCTCCGACTGGCCGTCCGTCTGGGGGTGATACGCGGTGCTCAAACTCAGCTTAGTACCGAATGCACGTTGCAATGCTTCCCAAAACCTCGAGGTAAACCTTGAATCTCGGTCGGAGACGATCGATGTAGGTACACTGTGTAGGCGGATGATCCAGTCGATGTACATTTGGGCCAGTTTCTCTAGTGGATATGACATGCTTATCGGTAAAAAGTGGGCAGATTTGGTCAACCTGTCCACAATGACCCAAATTGCGTCGACTTTCCTCTGAGTCAGGGGTAACCCCGTCACGAAATCAATCGTGATGTGTTCCCGTTTCCACTCCGGAATAGGAAGGGGGTTCAAAACTCCGGCTGGCTTCTGGTGTTCGGCCTTGATCCTCTGGCAAGTCAAGCATTTACTCACAAACTGTGCCACGTCCTTCTTCAATCCATGCCACCAAAAACGCTCCTTCAGGTCATTATACATCTTTGTCATCCCCGAATGTATAGTGAACTGGCTCCGGTGTGATTCCTGGAGTTTGTCCTCGCGCAGACCCTGGCCCTTAGGCACGAAAATCCGTCCATTGAATCTCCAAAGGTCGTCTGATCCCTGCTCAAACCCATGTATCCTGCCTTGTCGTATTGCTTCGAGCATATCTCGGAATTCCCGGTCTTGTTGTTCCTTTTGAGCCTGCTCGATCCGTTGCTTGAATTCGCTGGTGATGACCAAATGATGAAACTTTATACTTTTCGGTGTTAGGTCCATGCCGAGATCGATGTCCTCTAGTTGCTGTACTAGCTCCAGTTCTTTTACCATCAACCAAGCCGCATGCAATGCCTTTCGACTTAACGCGACGGTTACCACATTATCCTTTCCAGGGTGGTAGTGGAGCGTGAAGTCGAAGTCCTTAAGGAACACCATCCAGCGGTGTTGCCTCATGTTGAGCTCCTTTTGATCAAATAGGTACTTGAGACTCTTGTGATCTGAGAACACTTCAAACCTGGTTCCGAAAAGGTGGTGTCTCCACATCTTCAGTGCCGATACAACCGCGGCTAACTCCAAGTCGTGTGTCGAATAGTTCAGCTTGTGCGGTCGAAGTTGCCGTGATCCGTAGGCTACCGGCCTACCTTGTTGCAACAAAACGAAACCTAACCCTCGTCCGGAAGTATCACAGTACACTTCGAACGGTTGTTCGGGATCCGGAAGCGTCAATACCGGGGTTGAAGTCAGCCTCTTCTTCAATTCCTGAAAACTTTGCTCGCCAGCTTCATTCCACACAAACGGAGCATTCTTCTTGGTAAGCTTTGTCATCGGGGCTGAAATCTTAGAAAACCCTTGAATAAATCTCCGGTAATACCTCGCAAGTCCTAAGAAACTCCAGATCTCGGTTGCCGTGGTTGGTCGCTCCCATTCTATCACTGCTCTTACCTTTGCTGGGTCCACTGCTATGCCTTCTTGAGATACCACATGCCCCCAGAATTGAACCTCTCTAAGCAAAACTCGCACTTAGAAGTTTAGCATACAATCTCCGATCGGCCAAAACGCTCAGAACCGTCTTCAAGTGCTCGCATGTTCCTCCTCCGACTTTGAGTAGACCAGAATGTCGTCGATGAAGACCACCACAAACCGATCCAAGTATTCCCTGAACACTCGGTTCATATAGTCCTTAAAAACAGCAGGCGCATTTGTGAGTCCAAAAGACATCACTGTGAACTCAAAATGCCCATACCGTGATCTAAAGGCTGTCTTCGGGATGTCGGCTTCCCGAACTCGGATCTGATGGTATCCGGACCGTAAATCTATCTTCAAAAACACGGTTGCTCCCCATAGTTGGTCCAGCCGGTAGTCTATGCAAAGCCTCATCGTTCCGTCCTTCTTTCTCACAAACAACACAGGTGCTCCCCACGGCGATGCGCTTGGGCGTATAAACCGTTTCTCTAGCAGTTACTCCAACTGTGCCTTTAGCTCCTTAAGCTCGGCCGGGGCCATCCGATACGGGGCGATGGAGATCGGTCCCGCTCCGGGGACTAAGTCGATCGAGAACTCCACTTCACGTTTTGGCGGGAACTCTGGTATCTCATCGGGAAATACCTCCGGAAAGTCGCAAACCACTCGGATGTCCTCAATCCTCTATTCTTTACCAACCGTAGCTGAGGCGAACGTGGCAAATTCCTGGGTATCCACTCTACAACTGTATAGGGACGTTTGGGAACTAGAGGAACCTTCTAAGTTATAAATTCTACTTTGGTCAAGTCTCTCCAGGTCATCGGGGAAAAGGACAGTTTTAGAATCACAAACTAACATAACCCGGTTTAATCTCAGCCAATCCATCCCTAGGATAATGTCTAGCCCAGTTAGGGGTATGCATATCAAATCAGCCCTAAAGGTTCTCCCTAACAAAACAAAAGTGCACTCAAAAATGCATGATGAGGTATTAACATGTGAAGAAGTCGGGGTGGATACATGCAAAGTGTATGGTAGGGTAGTAGCTGGCAACTTAAGTCTCTCAACGCATGTATTAGCTATAAAAGAATGCGATGCGCCAGAATCATATAAAACAGTTAAAAGATCACCGGACAACCTACACTCACCTTGGATCAGCTCTCCCGCTGCCCGGGCCTGTTCTGCCGTAACCGCGAACACACGAGCTTGACGCGGCTGCTGCTGGTTTCTTCCCTGGGGGCAGACCCTTGCATAGTGTCCCCTTTGTCCGCACGTGAAACAAGCTGGGCAGTCCCCATGATGCATCATTCCGCATCGACCAAAACGGTTCGGTGGCTGCACGAATGGCTCTGGAGGTCTAGCTGCAGGCTCGGCAGGGCGAGCATGTTGAGGTCGCCTAGCCGTGTTAGGTCTCGGCAGGGGCGGCAGCCTCCTGTTTTGTTAATGCTGCCTCTGTTGTGGAGGAAAATGCTGCTGGGGTGGTTGAGGGCGGAACTGGGGTTGCCTCGGCGGCACTAGCACTCCGGGTCTCCCTTGGCGGTGGTGGAAACGAGGGTGGCGCCTCTGCGGGTGCCCGCCGTACTGAACCAGACGCAGGGCCCTTTGTACCTGGCTAGGACCCGCCTCGTCAAACCTCCTCCTCTTTCCGGCCTCACGCTCGGCCTCGACTCTCCGCTGGGAGCTCTGCTCTTGGGCTATGCACATGTTCACGAGCTCGGCATAGTTTCAGAGATTGTGGTTCACCATCCGCTCATTCAGATCTGGCCTCAGCCCTTGCTTGTATCTGATGCATTTCCATTCCTCATCCGGGTTCAGCCGGTAGGTGTGAGAGTAGTGGCACAGCCGATCAAACTTTGCGGTGTACTCCAGAATCGTCATGTCCTCTTGTACCAGCTCGAGGAACTCCTTGTCTTTGGCATCCCGCACTGTCCTGGGGAAGTACTTCTCATAAAAGGCTGCTTTGAAGCCTTCCCATGATAGCTTAGCCCCTGCGGGCTGCAGCACCGGCCGCACGGCCTCCCACCAGGATTCAGCCTGGTCTTTCAGCTCCCGTGTAGCAAACTTCACCTTCTGCGCCTCGGTCAGAGTGATGTCCTCGAAGATGCGCTCAATGCCTCGGACCCATCCGTCAGCCAAGTCAGGGTCCAGCTCTCCGCGGAAAACAGGGGTAGTCCTTTGCCTGAACTCCACATACCGGCGGGATTCCTCGCTCCCTTCCTGGGGTGGTCCGCGCCCGGCTTAATGATCCGTCTTTAAGGGGAAACCTATGAGTCTTTCTAAGTTCTCGGGGTTCCCTCAATATACAGATAATGCTCACCCTCTTTATATCATTACACCGATCATAACAGTTTCATACTTATGGTAATCACCACATCAAACTCTACAGCAATAATAATTATTATACAACAAGCCACCACTTTCACATCGTTCATATTAGTAAAACACACTTAAGAGCACTTCAAATTAACATATCCGACTTTGAGGCGTATCCGAATACACCCACCTCCTAGATACCCTCTACTGGTATATTCGAATACACCCAACTCCTGAATAGCCAAGGACGGCATACTCGAATCCACCCAACTCCTAAGTAGTCGATAACAGCGTACTCGAATCCACCCATCTCCTAAGTAGCTGAGAAAGGCGTACTCGAATCCACCCAACTCCTAAGTAGCCATAATAGCATACTCGAATCCACCCATCTCCTAAGTAGCTGAGAAAGGCGTACTCGAATCCACCCAACTCCTAAGTAACCATAATAGCGTACTCGAATCCACCCATCTCCTAAGTAGCCATTAAACACTTCAATCTTCCAACTCAATACAACCACATGAAACATGTACAAGTCTCTACATATTCAGCTTAATAATCAATTTTCAACATCATAGCATGTACTTTCAAAACTCACAACTAAGTATCTCATCAATCATAATTCACAATTCAATCATTCTTAACTTCGCACTCTTAAAATCTTAAGCATGTATATCGATTTCTTAGTTACATGTACTTTACAAATTCCTGTATAATTTAGCATGCTCTCACTGCTATCGTAGTTATGTATTATATTCCCTTAAAATAGCCCATTCGGACTTTTTACGTCAATACAGTCATTTATGCATGCACATAAACATATAAGAGTTAAACCTTCATTACAACCCTTTAATAATTTGCTCTGCGAGCATCAAAATTCACCAACTCAGCACTTAGCACATAACACGGTTATTCAACATCATTAAATTTCCCCTATGAGTACTACTCATGGTAACACTTTATTTTCAAACATATGGTCCTTTCACAAGAGCATTTTCAAGTGTTCTCAAAATCTTTAATAACACATAAACATACACTTACATATATAAATAATCACAAGGGTAGGGAAATATTTGGACATTACGTAGTATATTAACCCCCCTAATCATTATTTGAAAACTTGTACTTGAAATAGGATGAAAAACAAGTGAAAATTTTCTTTTCTGGTGCAGGGGGGATCGATCCCCCTTTAAATTTTGCAGAAAACTCATTTTCTCAACACGGGGATCGATCCTCTCATAGTGGGGATCGATCCCCACTTGAAATTTTCCCAAAACAGCAAATTTTTAACATGGGGATCGATCCTCCAATGGTGGGGATCGATCCCCACAGCACAGATTCTGCAGAAAATGCAGAAATCGTGTTTAGCTCCACTCTCACCCAAAACTCACACCCAACCATCCAAAACACTTAGAACTCATCCATCACATACATACACATATAATCAGTATCTAAACTCAATATCTCATATCCTATCACAAGAAAATGCATAATCTCACACATGCAAGCATCAAACTTAACATGCAAGCACTTAAACAAGCTCCATTCATCACCACTCTTGAAGTATGACTACATACACTCAGAACTCGAAATCAGAGGAGCATTTCAACAAAAACAAGGAGCAAGAAGCTCTGGAATAATGAGAAATCAGAGGAAGGAAAGGGGGTTGGTAACTCACTTGGATTCTTGAAGAAAAGCACAAAGAGAGGTGTTGATGGTGGTTGCTCTTGGGCTTCCAAGGCTGGCCGAAATGGTGAGGGAAGGGGAGGAAGAGCTTCTGAAATTTTCTTCTACTTGTGTGAAAATGAGAATGAAGAAAGAAATTAAGGGGAAAATGCTTTAAGTGAGGGAGCCGAGAGTTTTAATGCTTCAAGGGGTGGGTTGTTGTGTTATTTTGTGTTGTTTTAGTGTTAATGTGTTTAGGTGGTGAGTATGAGTATGTGTTTGAGTATGATAGTGAGTAAGAAATTGCAACTAAATTTTGTGGTGAGAGTCTAATAAATTTTGGAAAGCTCAGGGTCCTAAAAAGTGGCTCCGGTTGTGTTTAGGATCGAGCACAAGTTCTCTCTCAGGTTACTCAATTACTCACTAAACATCTAATATTTAAAATAAGGAAATGACATATGATCATTACGAAAATTTCCTTAATATTATGAGACTCTTAATAAGTCCAAAATAATTATCTCGCTATATTATTAATTTCACATATCTCGCCAGAGAACCCCTGAGAGAGGTAATGATCGTTATAAAAATTTTGTTGAGACCTTAATTTAGAGAGGTAATGATTTTAAAGCTATTATTATTAAATTTTGCATTTTTACGATTTTCAGGAAAAATCCAAGTGAGATATAGCGAGATAATTATTTTAGACTTATTAAGAGTATCATAATATTAAGGAAATTTTCGTAACGATCATATGTCATTTTCTTATTTTAAATATTGGATGTTTAGTGAGTAAGTGAGTAACCTGAGAGAAAGTCTGAGTTTGATCCTAAACACAACCGGAACCACTTTTAAGGACCCTGAGCTTTCCAAAATTATTAAACTCTCACCACAAAATTTTAATTGCAATTTCTTACTCACAATCACACTCAAACACATACTCATACTCACTACCTAGACACATTTAATACCTAAACAACACAAAATTAACAACAACACCCACCCTTGGCCTTTAAACTTCTCGGCCACCCTTGCCCAACCAAGACATTTCATTTCTCCCTCATTCTTAACTGATAGCACACTTTAGAAATCTCTTGGGAGCCCCTCACCCCCCCCCCCCCATTCTCGGCCAGCCCCTTGAAGGCTCAAGAAAAGCCACCACCACCTCTTCTTCTTGCATTTTCTCAAGACAATCTAGTGAGTTACCCATTCTATCTCAATGGTTCATTGATTTTTCTTCTTGCACGTGGCTGTTTCTTGTTGTATGATGGAATTCCTGAGCCCTAATTTTCGTGTTTGCTGTTGTGCTCCATGTCTATGGCTGATGTGTGGTGTAGGGAGCTTGATAATGCTTGATTGAGTTAGCTCTTGTGCTTGCATGTGTGTGATTGTTTGAATTTATGGCAGATTGAATTTGAAATAATGTATTCTGATATCTATGATATATGTATGCAAAGGTGAATGATGTATTTTGATCAATAAGGATGTATTGTTTGAGGTTAGAGAAGAGTAAGTGGAGTTTGGAGTGCAAATCTGCACTCTGCAGCAGATACGGGCACTCTGGGCTTCTACGGCCGCCCGAGCGCCCTGTCTCTTACAGCCTTGGCAAGGCGCACCAGAGGAGGCCGCTCCAACGCCCAGGGGCCGCTCCAGCGCCCTGTCTCTAGGGAAATTGGGCAAGGCACTCTAGAGGAGGCCGCTCTAGCGCCCACAGGCCGCCCGAGCGCCCTTTCTCCTGCTATGTGCAGCAGAATAGACTTGTGCCCCCTTTTTACTCTGAAATTAGTTTCCCTTTTTATTTATGTGTTATACCTTGATAGAACGTATTTTGGGGCATTGAAACTCCCTCTTAACTTTGTGAATTGATGTCTTTGTGAAATTGTTTATTATTTAAAGAATGGACAAATCTTTTGGTGTATTTGCATATGTTTGAGAAAATTGAATATGGGAGGAAGGTAGCTCATTTATGAACATGGTAAATTCTATTTCAGAACCACGTGTATATGTAATTGATCAAATTGTGGGATTTTAATTCAATACTTGATTTAAAGTGATGAGTTGATCTCTTTTGAGAAATTTTCATGTATGTGAGTAAGAGATTGTGTATATGAGGAGGTGTGGGTGTGTTCAATGACTTTGGGGTTTTTGCAATGAAGTAGTGATTGTATTTTCTGATATGACTTGATGATGAGATGATTGTTATGAGAAGATGTATAAATGTACTAATATGCTAAAATGTTAAGTCACGATGTATGGTCATGATATGAATTATATTATTACGACTTGCGATTGATGAAGTGTATGTGTTAAAAATGAGATGTGTAACACCCCTTGACAACTTGAAGGCGTTGACGACTGTCCTCTGACCAACACGAGACTTTCCAGTGTGCTTTGTCCTCACTCGCACACTTTCTGAGAAAACTTCCCATAAGGTCACCCATCCTAGAATTTCTCCAGGTCAAGCACGCTCAACCTTGGAGTTCTTAAGGGATAGGCTACCGAAAAGTATATGCATCTTATTGGTATGAGTAGTGCAAATCAATTCCTTTAAGTTATCCTCAACTGTATAGTCCCATACCTATACAGCCTTCGGATCCCTCTCATTCCGGTGTAAATTCGATTTGTTCATGTGCCCCTCCCACTTAGAAGCCTGCCTGGAGTCGCTCCTTGTCTGTGCCTCTCTTGCACCGGCGATCACTCCCCGCCCTCATCAATGCCCGGGATGTCACATGCCCACCAGCTTCCGTTTGGTTCGTCCTCGAACCACACCGTACTGGGAGAGGTCAGGCTCTGATACCATCTGTAACACCCCTTGACAACTTGAAGGCGTTGACGACTGTCCTCTGACCAACACGAGACTTTCCAGTGTGATTTGTCCTCACTCGCACACTTTCAGAGAAAACTTCCCAGAAGGTCACCCATCCCATAATTGCTCCAGGTCAAGCACGCTTAACCTTGGAGTTCTTAAAGGATAGGCTACCGAAAAGTAGATGCATCTTGTTGGTATGAGTAGTGCAAATCAATTCCTTTAAGCTATCCTCAACTGTATAGTCCCATACCTATACAGCCTTCGGATCCCTCTCATTTCGATGTAAATTCGATTCGTTCATGTGCCCCTCCCACTTAGAAGTCGGCCAGGAGCCGCTCCTTGTCCGTGCCTCTCTTGCACCGGCGATCACTCCCCGCCCTCATCAGTGCCCGGGATGTCACAAGATGACAAAAGAATGTTGAGTAAAGTAATGAGACACATGTGTTGTAGGATTCTTTAATTGATATTAAGGTGAATTATGAAATGATATGTGGAGTTATGTGTATTGTATGATTGTGATGTAATAAGGTGGTAATCTACTTAAAGAGAAGTTAATCTAGATAACAAGATGTTAGTCTAGATAATGAGATGATAAATTAAATAATGAGATGTTAACTGAGATTGTGAAGAATATTGCTTTGGAATGAGATGATGGTTAAGATAATGAAATGTGTCATGATGACGTTAGGCTAAGATTATGTGTCTGGGGAAAAGATGATATTATAGAAAGTATGTGTATGGATGTGATGTTATATGCTAATGATTAGAAAATGTTATATGGACAATAAGGAGTAATGAGGTGATGAGTTTATCATGAGAAGATAAACCTTACATTGATATGAGATGATGCTTTATGTGCACTATGCTTTATGTGAATCTTATTGCTTATGGTAAAGGATCAATGGTATTAATTAAATAAAATGGATGTGTTGGTATACCTCACTGGTTGGATTGAGTTTTTGTGACCGCTCACCGAAGCGAAGAGAATAATCGGTTAGGACCGCTCACCGACGCGAAGAGAATAATCGGCTACGACCGCTCACCGAGGCGAAGAGAATGATCGGTTAGGACCGCTCACAGAGGCGAAGAGAAAAATCGGCTACGACCGCTCACCAAGGCGAAGAGAATGATCGACTAGGACCGCTCACCGAAGCGAAGAGAACAATCGGTTTTGACTGCTTGCCGAAGCGAAGAGAATAATCGGTAGTGTTGCTCGTCGAAGCGAAGAGAATTAACGGATGGACATAGGATAAATGTTTGGATTGTTGATATGCTTGTGATGATATGATTTAGAGCATGATGGTATGGTTAGATGCCCGGGAGATGAGTGTGTATTCGCATTGATTAAGGGAAGTACGAGAACTTAGAGAGACTCTAGGTTCCCTTAGAAACAGATCAATAAGATGTTTTAACTAGTCAAAGTAAGGACTCTGCCTTTTGAGAAAGTAAAGTACCGCTTTATACCCGAGTATTACTTTGACTGGCTAGAATCGATGTTTTCGAGCACGTAGATCCGTGTGCTCTGTGTAACTCACTAAGACGACCACATCTTACTCTTTTCTCTCTTGATGCTTCGATTCTAGATACGTATGGAGCAGCCACTGCCGCCGCCCCTGCCGCGCCGACTGACATATGACTTCGCGGTAGCGAGCTACATGCCATCGACCGGCGCCGTGACCATGGTCTCCACCGTATCCGGGGTATATCGTTTCTTCATCCCAGAGCTCATGGCGAGATACCCCGCCCCTGTTCCTGATCCTGCACCCGCGCCTGTCCCAGCGCCCACTCATCCGCCACCGCCCCCAGTGCCCGTACCCGTTCCAGAGTCGGATGAGTCAGACCCCGAGGAGGAGGGGTACGAGAGTGATGAGGCAGCCCCACCCACCGACGAGAACGAGCAAATGGAGGACGAGCTGGAGGTGACGTCCTTAGTTGGAGGACCAGGACTGAGCGAGGAAAGTGACGGTTAACATCGGACGGAAGACACCGGAGCCACGACTGGAAGATCGGCTTTGTAGCCGCCCCCTTTTATTTCTAGTTATATCTTGTGGTCTGTATGTTTTGTTCTGGAGCTTTTGTACCCCTACGAGGGAGATAAACACTCTTTTGGCTTGTATATATTTATTGGGCAGCTTTGCACTCCACCTGAGTCCACTTTGTACATCTTGACCAGGACTTTACACTGTCCATTTTTTGTTGTAGCAGCTCCTTTTCATATTATATGGAATGTATTAAACAGAACCTCTAATATACTTAAGTATTATTATATTACACTCCTACGCATATATTATGTATTTAATATTATGGCCATTGATGTATGGGCCTCTATTACTTATGCTATTCTTCATATACTTCTAGATGATTATCCAGGATATCCATTCGTGCATGATTCCAAAGGTCATGGCTCTCGAGTATCGACAATGTTATTTATTCGTGATAAGGGTTTATGCTATAAAAAAAATGGGGTTTTTGGGTGGTTGTAACATGTCAATTTGTTAGTTATGTCCATGGCATAGTTAATAAAATGGGATGTTACATAAATAGATATATAAAGTTGAAAGACAAAACATGTACAAAAATAAAAGGAATAATGGGATGATGTATTTCATTTAAAAGTCATAATATATATTTACAATAATTATCGTAGAATAAGAACAAACACACTCAATATCATAAATAAAAAACAAAGTTTAAAAATTAAAAAACAAATATATAATTAAATTATATGCTCAAAAACATAAATAGTAAACCCAAATTAACCTTTTATATAAATGCATATCAATATCAGAAATAAGATAATAAAATAACCTCACTCACTTAGAATAAATTGAACCATAGAGATAACAAAAGCAGAGAAATGTAAATTAAATATGCAAACATGATTATTATATTTAAAAAAAACAAAATAATAAGTAATTCCAAACACAACAAATGTAATAATCACTTATAATAAGTTTAAAACCAAGAAATGGACACCTCATTATTTGCAGTGAGTTTTGCTATGTCAGCCCTTGGATTCAACTTCATAAAATCTTCTTTAATGGAAGCAAGATTTGACTCAGCGTATATAATGAAATTTTTTACAGCAGGTGCTCCATCAGTTGAAATGCTGGAAATGTAAATTTAGCTCATCATACATATTAAAAATATTATAAAATAAGGATAAAAACAAAAGAATTACCTGTCCCTGAATTTGTGCATCTCTTCAACACCTGGGTTCAACATGATTTTTGTGACCCACATCACGTTTTGAAGACTTACTTTCCCAGTAATGATTGTATTCAGCAAAAAATGATTAAAGAATAACATTTAACTTAATTATTTAACATAAATAAAATTGATAAGATACAAATACTGATGTGCTTACCTCTAAGGCTCTTTACTTTGACCATCTGCAACACAACAACCGGCAGCTCCAGAGGTTTGTTCCCAACCAATGAGCGGATTTGATCGACGTGCTCTCCAAAAAGAGAACATTCAATCTTTTCGTTGGGAATACAAAATAAAAAAATTATATATTTGCGAGAAAATCATGAGTGGAAAGTAAATTCAGAACTTACTTCTCAGTTGTTAGCTCTAGTACGACCATCTTCCCGTCTTTCCTTCGCGTTTATAATCTTTAGCTTGGGACATACCAGTCAGCAGACGCACAACATCTTAAAATAAACGATTGATTTGTTATGTTTCATGTAATATATAAACTCTAATAATTGAAATAACACTTTTTAAATTACCTATCAAATAATCATAGTTCAAAGAATCACTCAATATTTCACAAAATTGAGTAGATTTGAGTACATATGTTGATATGTTTGGAATTTCAGCAAGGACAACTCTAGTTCCAACATGGAAAATAAACTTGGAAGAGTGCATTGTAGTTCTATAAAATCCAAGGTTGAGAACAACAGCAAGTGAGTAAATGTTGTAATATTTACCCCCAGTCAATAAATTCTTAAACCTATATACCAAAGGTTTACGAATGGTGGCATGCATTTTGCGACCCTATTGTATAGAAAATGGAAAAGGGGAGTAGAAGTCACTATTTATAAATAAGAACCATAACAACAACATGAAGAAATATTAATTAGTAACATTTTCATCTAGAAAAATCATCTCAAGACTCCTTACTACATTAGAATTGTTGAAAGTAGGAACAACCCAAAGTCTTATTACTCTAACCCTCACATTAGGTTGTTGTCTATCACCTTGTATGTCAGCAAGAAAAACAAAGTTTGCAGTCATTTGTAACCAAAAGGAAGAATGAAAAACACAATATGTATTCTATGGAGACACTTGTTCTTTTTATAAGGGTAGTGCAAGTATGAACAACCTCAAAGCAACACGTATATAGAGGTAACACAACTCTATTAATTGTATAAACGGTTCACAACATAGTCTTTTATGTCTATTTTCCTGATCATGATATTTGCGTAATCTAAACAGCATACACACATTTCTATGTAATTATTTGGTGGAAAGGTAGACTACACATTATGTTAATTAGTCACATGTTTTACTTTAACAGCTATCATTATACTTAACTAATAGAAATTTATCATGATTTAAACTTGTTTAATAAAAATCAGAAAATCACATTTGTGTATGATATCCATTTATGCGATCAATAAAATAATAAAAAGCCAAATGAAATATACTACTTCATGTTGGATTTATATAACGTAATAATCGTATTATTAACATAATGATAATATCTCTGATTTTTGGGTTAGATCCACATGATACTTTTTGTGCAACATGTTAATATTATTTAGAATAAATAGCTAATTGTATATACTAATAAGTATGACATAGAAAAATAAAAAATGTGTAGTAGATTACCCAAAACAATGAGAATAAACCAATAAATAGTATAATTAATATTCAAAATATATTAATTGATTTAAGGGTAATTTAAACTACATGTAAATAGTATTTTATGATATATTTATATTTTTTAGAAGAGTTAATTAATTTCAAAATGTATATAAATATAATAAATAAACATGAAAAAATATGAAAATAATAAAATGAACACACACATTTTTTTATGGATATCCTCTCTATTTGAGTTTCTTTGAAAAATAGTAACAAATCACTTATTTTTTGGGTCGTGCAAAATAATCTTTTGCGACATTTGTGTGGTACTTTCATGATATTTCAATTAAATCGATTAATTGCGCCAATGATCACAATTAATGTATACAATCATAGTCGATGTGTTATTCATTTAGATACAAAAAAACAGTCAAAGATAAGTTAGTCACATAACATGGGCATATAAAAAGTCAAAAATAATAAGCATTCAAATTATATCCGAATTTCCATAAAAAGAATGTTGTTGCTAAAAAAAAGTGCTTGAAATACAATGACTACACAGTAAATCATTTTAAATAGATTGTACTTCTAACTAAAAAAGATGTATATGATAAGATAGTTACTTTTAACTGTACATAGAAAAACTATATAAGCACAATCAAACTTAAAGACTTAATGCAATAGTTAAACAGTGAGTAAGTAAGATATACAATATACTAAAATAAATAATACTACTTTAAACAACTACTAGTACGTTTAACCCGTGCTATGCACGAGGTGTATTCGTCCTAATAATATATACATAAAATCTAAATATAAGAAGAAAAAATTATATAAAAGAGGACAAAACATTTATGCTAGCTACAAGAATATTTTAGAAAGGTAATTATAACGCTCTAAGTAAATAAATTATAATAGCCTAACTAATTCTATACAAAATTTCTCTAGTCAAATTCTTCTAGTAAAATCTCGTTATTTTTAAGTTTACATTAATAAGACATGTATATCTAATATATTAATAGTAATAGTAAATCGAATTATAGAGAAGCTATATTTTATTGTTATAATGTATTAATATGAAAAATATTCTTTTCAATTAATATATAATAAACATTGAAAAAAAAGATCATATTAATTGTGCTATATAATTGTAGCAATCTTATAAAATATGATATGTATAATCACATTATATTTAAAATAAAATATGTTATATAATTCTAGCAATATCATAAAATTTGATATGTATCACCCCATTATATTAAAAATATTTGAGGATAATATCACCCCATCGTAAAATTTGATATGTATCACCTCATTATATTAAAATATAAAAATGGAAATGTATACAAAAAATACAAATGGAACTTCATATTTAAAAATGAATTACTATATTAATAATTTTTAACGTAAAGAAAATATTAATATGGTTCATTTTGAATTTATGAAAAAAATAAATTTATTTTTCTCCCAAATAAATAATAAAAAATATTCACATTTCTCAATTGCTATGAAATATCAACTAAGAAGATTTGAACATTGTTCAAATGACTACTTTACATATACATTATTACAAGAAAATTAATCATGTTTACATAAGAATTTTTTCTTTAATCAATTAAATTTATATATTTTATTGCAAAAAAATTATAAAAAATAATAGCAATTAAATAGACTAATATTCATTTAATACATATAAAAAAATTAGTTAATAATAATAGGATATGGTCCCGTTATAAAAAATAAAATTATCACTACCCATAAAATATTCAACATTTTCTTTATTGAAAGACTTCAACATCAAAATCAGTTACTGAAAGAAAATCAAATAAAAATAAAAAAGACTAATAATGTAACATCCACTACAAACTTCAAGAATACATTTTCTTTGGAACTCTCATTGGAAAAAGAAGAGAAAATTGAAATGAGTGTTTTCGGTGTTTGGAACTCACACTAAGCATTGAAGAAAGTAAAAATCAAAATGCTATTAACTTCTACGATAAATGGTTCAAAAAAATGCAGAATATCAATTATAGTTTTTTTTATAAAATGCACAAAACATGTGTAAATAGGAAATGAAGATGGATTCCAAATTTTATAAAATGTAACTTATTTTATTAAATGATTCTTTAGAATGAAGATTGTAGTATTAGTTTGGTGTAATTCACATTAAAAATTAAAGAATCGAAAAAATTATGAGTTTTTAAAAGAGAGAGAATGTGTAATCTGAGCAAGCTCTCAGGATGGAAGATAATATGAGCCCACTCATTGGATGGAAGAAGAATAAGCACTAACCTTCTCTTTGATTTTATGGTTTAAGATTATTAATGAAGAAAATAGTAACCAATCAATTAATCTAAAATGTATAAGACTCAGAAATCAAATCACTAGCGCAAGGAAAAACACTTCAAATTATAGTCACATACAACTTAGCAATACTAAACAATAAAAGGATTAGAAATAAAATCAATAATACACCTTTTTGATGACATCAGAGACAAAGCAAAACAATCCAAATGAATGATCAATATTGCATTACAAAACAACAAAAGGAAACATATAAATGTAGTTTCATTCTAACACAATCTATTCACAGAAAATAAAGGACTAAAATAATACCCCAAAATCAAACTACACAAACATAAAAGGAGTATAGAGAGTGTCTTGGTTGCCAATTAATTCAAAATTCTCAATGATGTGCATTAGCTTGGTGTGCATTAGCACCAGTAGTGTACATAATTGTTAGATCCTAATCCACGAATCCATCTCTAAGAACCCCTGACAAAAAAAAAAGGTCAAGCAATCAAGAAAAGTCAATTAATCAACTATTTTTTCTCCTTAATCCAATTTCCACATTGCAATTCATAGTTACAGTTCAGCAAGATAACTAATTATTATTTGACAGTTGAAACAATGAAGTTAAGATGAAAACTGAGCATCAAACATAAGAGAATGAAGGTGTTACCAACAAAATACAAAGTATAAAGGTTTGGCATAAATTCATCATTAGAAACCACTGAAAATAATACCTGAAATAGCACAGCAGAGGCAAAAAAAAAAAAGCAGAAACCCAACAACAATTTGATATGTTCATACATAACACAGTCCTTCACACATAACACAGTCGATTTAGAAATACCTGAATCAAGTAATGAAAATATTAAGAAATGTTATGTGTGGCTTTCACTTTGTGATACTACATTGAGTCAAAATCATATGAATAATTTATGCATTCAACAAATTCCTTTTACAATCAAATCAACAGAGGAAAATCTGAATACAAAAAATAAGAATCTTTTCTTCCAATATATAGAAAGGAACTAACTCTTCAATCCAGACAACCAAAATAGAATGAAAGGATAGTAAAAGCATAGAAGTGAAATTGTTAGGATTTCTCAAAATAGATCTAACTGCAAGCATATCCATAGTAATTGTTAGTGCTGGACTCCAACCATCATTCAATAGTAAAAATGATTGAACTCAAACATCATAAAATAAACACATGAATATATGAGCATGTGAGAGCTAAACATACTATGCATCATGAAAAGTAAATGCAATATTAATTATCATTATTAGCAAAGATAAATAGATATTTATATTTTTATTTAAAAGAAAATAAACACAATTTATAACTAAAAAGAGAGATGAGCAATGATAATTGGACTTAAGAAATTGAAGTTTAATTGAGAGTGTTAGAACATAATGTCTTTAGAAGCTATTATTAGAACCTGGTAACATCTAAGATTACACATAGAATCAAACATACTAAGCAACAAAAATTGACATATAAGAGACTTGAACTAAAATAAAAAATTAGATGTTATGGAAATAGTCAAAAGAAAAAATAAAAATATTAAAATCAATTAGCATCAACATGAGCAAGAACACATCGCAAGAACATGAGTTTTCATAAACATGATAAAAAAAATAAACATGTTATTGCATAGATAATTGACTTTTTGACATGATAACAAAAAAACCAATACAATCAAGATGAATATTCAGCCGATTTAACAGTGGCATAGGAATTGAATTACCAAAGGAACCAAATAACAAATTTTTATGAACTTAATCAAAAGGCAAGAAAATAAGAGACCAAAAGATTTGGATTGTGGAAAAACAAACCTCATCACAATGAGCTGTTAAAATTCAGAGACCTGATGGTTTCCAAGCTTAGTAAGAAGATCCTCCAATAAATCTTCATTCATAGAAAGAATAAAACATCAAAGCAAAAGAGGATCTCAGTAAGGGGGAAATACATCATAATCTCAGCAAAAGAGAAGCAATGGTAGTCAAAACAGGATCAAACAGCAGCAAAAAATAACAAACATCAGCAAAAAAAATATCAGACAACAACAAATAACAGGAGCAGTATTTACATTCTAATTGATAAAAAAAACAGCAGAGGATAACATGAGTGGAACTTATACATATTTAGAGAAACAGAAAAGAACTCAACCTTAAACCCATCGAAGAAAAAACAGAGAAGAACTCAACCTTAGCTTAAACTTGTCAAAGAAAAAAGAATAAAAGAATATAGTCCCTTAAAACTTACGGATTTCTCATATAGCGCGTCCCTTTTTCCCGTTGCGAGTCTCCACTGCCATCTCCTCCCTCGATCGCCTCCTCCACTTGCGATTAAAAAGAGATGTGGATGTGTGTCTATCCCAAAATCGCGACTGAAAAATAGAAGTTGTGAGACAGAGGCGTGATGGATTTTGCATGGATAGAGAGAAATGGATAAATGGAGAAGGTAAGTTGGAAGGTTTAGGCGAAACATATAAATGGAGAAACAATAGTAGAAAGGAAAAGTTCATAACCAACCTAAAACCTTAAAATTAGGGTGGAATGAAATGAATGAAAAACTTAAAGAGAAATGCTCTGCGACGGTCCTTCGTCTCTGCCTTTCGATCGACTGGCTCCGTCGTGGCTAGCCTCCATCTCGGCCGACTGTGTTTCTCGCAAGGTAGAGGTGGGAGTGATCAGGAAGAAGGAGGAGTGTGGAATGAAAATAAAGATTCTTATCTAAAAATGAGATTGAATGCATTGCATAGTTCCAAGACAAAAATGAAGAAGCGGATGAAGAAGCGGATGGATTGAATTGGAATTCGGAAAAGGCTAGAGAAGTGAAAGGGTTTATTTTGTGAGAGAATGCTTATTGTAAATGATGAAAACGTGTCTAATAGAAACAATAGGTTGGATTTCAAATATTATAGAGTGTAGTTTATTTTTTAGAATAAAGATAGTAGTAATAGTTTCCTTAAATAGAAATCTTTTAGTATTGTAGGTGGGTCCAGAATTGCTATATGGCTGCCATTTGGCATTGGTTTCCAATTTTCTCTTGATGAATGTAAGATATTTAGATTGAAGATATAGAAGCTAGATAAGCTATATTGACGTGAAATACTATACATATTATAGTTATGAAAATGAGTTTGATAAAAACGTAAAGTCATCATCAAATATATGATATTATTTAAGTTATATATTATTGCTACACAACAATACAATACTTTTAACAAGATGTCTACTTTTAACAAGACACAACATCAACACTAAATACTACTTTTAACAAAACTATAAAAAAATATATAAAAAACTAAACACTACTTCTAACAAAACACAACGTCAAGTCATATTAAAAATATCAACATATCACTCACACTAAAAAAACAACCCAATAAAACATGCAAATAAAAATTGAAGTATATGTTAATGTAATTCCTCATTTGGTTTTGATAATAACAAAACTCATGTAACTTGGTGAGTTAGTATTGAGAAGCTATAGTGAAATGATTGTAATAGGATCAGAAAGCTTCTGTGTATGAGAAACTGCATTTTGGATGTATGTTGTGTATGCTTCAAGTATTGTAATTGTAACAGTTGTAATATTTGTAATAAAAGTATAGATGATAGGAATAAATGTGTATTAGGTTGTATAATGTATGATCTTTGTAATACACACATGAGAAAGCCATGAGAAGAATTTCAGAAGCAGAAAGAAGAATCAGAAAGCTATCAAGAATGGATCAGAAACTTAATGAGTTTCTGGTACATGTTCAGAAACTGATACAGAAACTTAATGAGTTTTTGGTATGAAAAGTAAAGTCAGAACTCTGTTGATATTGTCGATTATTATGTTCTGATATATATGTTTTAATGCATGTGTATGTAATTAGAAAAATATATTTGCACATGTGTTAGAAAATGGAAGTTAGTTGAATATGTAAATGGATAAATCTTATCCATGTCATTAGTCTTTCCCACCAAGTAATGTAGCCGTTAATGACAGCTATGTAATTTGATTTCAAAGAGCTCTCTATAAATAGAATAGTCTTGAGTTGTAATTGTACATGAGACAAACACAAGGAAAAATCAGAAAGAATACAGAAAGAGAAAGAGCTTAAAAGAAAGAAAAATCTGAGAGAAAAATCAGATACATTGAGAAAGCAAGAAAAAGAGCTGTGAGCTGAAATAAAGAAAAAGAGAGAAAAAGAAGGCTCAAGAAAGTGAGATCAGAATAATGTTCTGATTCAAAATCGTTCATTAAAGAGGAGAAGGAATTTCTGAAGCAGAAGATTTCAGAAATTGATCAAACTTAGTGAGTTTGAGGCTTGCAAAGTAAGGAAGAGAAAACAGACCTGATAGTGGATTTGATTTCTCAAGAATTGGTTCATAGAAAGGGTGATCAGAAGCACGGTTACTGAAAATTCCTGGAGGGGAGATCAAGGCAGGAAAATCTTTCTAGAGGGGACATCTAGAGAGTGGAAAGTCTTTGGAAGGGAGTTTGTGAAGTGTCCAACCTGAGAAGGTTGCAAAATATATCTGTGTATGAATGTAATCTTTCTGATGCATTTCTAGTGGAACTCAGTCATTGAAAGATTGAAGAACTGGATGTAGGCACACATTGGCCGAACCATTATAAAATTGGTCCAATCTCTCTTACCCTATCTTACTTGCATTAATTGTTTTGATTCATAAGAAACTGTGCATATAATCTGATTGTTTTGATTTATGATAAAGGTCTCAAGAACAAAATTGAAACAACTATATGAAAGTTAAAGAAACTAAAGTTAAAGGAATCTTTTTGTAATAAACTTTCTGATATATGATATTTGCTATTTGGGTAATTGGAATATGAAATAAACCATTTCAAGAACAATTTACAGAAAGTGAAATTAGAGATTTAATATCTGTAATTAGTTTTCTCAAGAACACTTTCGTAAGAAACTGATATTTTTCTCTGTGTGTTTGTTGCTTAGATTTCTGATTGCATTTGAAAGATATATCATATTGTTTGTTGTTGATTGAATTGATTGTGAAATAATTGTAGAAACATATAGTGTCTGAAACAAATTCTGGTGCGATTTCTGAAGGAAGTTCAGAAAGCTAGATCAGAAAGTTGATTCAGAAAGTGTTGTATTTCTGATATTGATCATTTGTTTGTTCAGAAAGCTTGATATATTAAGTGTTGTGATATTTGTGATTAATAAACCGTTGTGCAAAGTATATCATTGTCATTGACATATTGATTTCTGTGTATGTCATATCTTTGATTAAGAATTCTGATATCACAAATTATCTTGTTGATTCTTATTGTTTTGACTAATTCTTGACAAGTATCAAAGACTTGATCAATCTCTGAGATTTGCAAAATTGTTAAAATAATAAAGAAGGATTTGCAAAAAGTGTACACTACCAATTCACCCCCCTCTTGGGTTGTGTAAGCATAACTTGGAGGTGTTTCTCAAGAGATACCTCACACCATCAATTGGTATCCAGAGCTCCAATTTTGCTTATTTGTATTCAAGAAGGTTCTCTAATAAGAACTGAGTTAAAGCTCCAAGGAACAAGTTATGTCTACTCAAGCAAACTTTCAAGTTTCTGAAGGACAGTCCATAAACAGACCTCCACTCTTTAATGGAACTGCATATGCCTATTGGAGAGACAAGATGCAACTATTCATTGAGTACAACAGTCTAGAGTTATGGGATAGAATTCAGAATGGAGATCAAATTCCAGAAATATCAAGAGTACTGCTAGATGGTTCAATTGAAACAAAGGCTATTCCTAAATCAGAATGGACAAGGGAACATAATGAGATGGTCAGACTTAACTCCAAAGCTAAGTATCTACTTATTTGTGCTTTAACTAAGAGTGAGTATGATAAAATCATAAGTTGTAGTTCTGCAAAGGAAATCTGGGATAGATTAGCTCTATTACATGATGGCACTAATGAAGTAAAGGAAACTAAGATAGATATGCTAAGATCAAAGTATGAGCAATTTAAAATGGATGAGAATGAGTCTATAGATAGTATGATCACTAGGTTTCTTAGTATCATAAATCAATTAAGAGATCTCAACCATGACATGCCTAATTCTGAAATTGTAAGAAAAGTCTTGAGAAGCTTACCTGCAAGATGGTTACCTAAAGTAACTGCTATTTCTGAAGCTAAAGATTTGAAAACCTTAAAGTTTGATGCTTTAATAGGATCATTAAAAGTACATGGAATAGAATTGCAAAATATTGCTAGCACTAATAATTTCAGGGATAATGTAACACCCTAATAATTACCTCTTTATGCTTAAGTCATATCGAGTTAATTATTGGCATTTATCATCCTGTTTCAGAACTCATGTTTGAAAATAAAGATACGCGGAAAATAGGGCCAAAGTTTTTTTCAAGATAAAATACGCAGATTTTAAAATCGTGGCTTGTGCGTGTTGAGGTATAATCTTTCACACCTATCTGAGAACCTGAATAAAACAACCATTCATAGTATAATAACACACAAAAGTGGCCCAATACGTACATATAGTTTCACATACACGAATGTTACACACATAAGTGTGAGCATAGACTAGATATTACAATAGTAGAATATTAAAGTTTCTAAGAAAATCATAAGCTTGTACAATCCCTTATGATTCCCTTATAAACTCAGCTAAGTGTCAGACAATACATAACATAACAATACAAAGAGTAACATAGGAACAAGAGTCCAATGCATAAATCTTCAGAATGTCTGAGTCTTCGTCTTCCCGTAGTTTCGGTTCGCTCACCTAGTGGAGGTACCTGTATCCCGATCTGAATCTAAAACAAATAGTGGTGGAATTGGGGTGAGTTCCACGGACTCAATAGGGGGATCACTCCGGTTTATTATGAAATAAGTGAGACATGCAATTTCCGTATTACTGGTGTTTTCGCAAGCATAGCTTTAATCCGGAATGTCTTAACATATATGCGTCTTATTTAATGCATAAATGATGCATCAATTACATGCTCAAAATCATTTATGCAAACATAATTTAAGATGCAATAACATAAATTCACTCATTTGTCATGTGTCATGATCTCTTTACTTTAAATGGCACCACCCTCTTTTCTATCTAACCTCCGCATCTCCGGCCCCAAGGCTATGAGCTCATACCTCTCTAGTCTATACTAGGATACTGGTGGGGAAGAGGGGTTTATTCACTTTCACTCACAAATTGGTGATGGACACCGAGGGTGTGCCAACCCTCCCTTGCCAACCCAATTTGTCGAAGAAAGCTACTTATGAATCTCATTTCTCATTTCACATGACAATCTCATATTATTCTTTACGTACTTAGCATGCACATAAAAATGTATATACATATTCTTTTCAAACATCTAATTTCAAACTTGAAACATATACTTTAATTCAATAATACACTATCATAATCACAAGCTCATTTTAGAATTAACATCATAACATAATCATCATCAACTTTAACAATCTAATCAATTGCAGAATTTTGAGGCAGATTCAACATGTTTTACCAATTAAATCACTATAATTATAAAATAGTGAATCTGACCATAATATTTTTATGAGATGAACTAAACTGATCATTCTAACATCTCAAACAAACGAAATTCAAAAATAAATTATACATTGAGAGAAATAAATCTCGAAATAACACACACCGTAAAGAATTCAGCACTGCACGTCTAAATTGAAACTTATATTCACAGATTTTTCTGTACTAATCTAGAATGAATTTAGTTCTGAAAATTTTTATCCAACATTCTACATGTCTTAGCTTTCAAACAAATTTTATGTCATTAAATTTCATTCAGCACATTTTTAATTAGGAATTTTTAAACACTGACTGTCCTGTCTAGGAGCCTGATTCTATGGGTCAACTTTAAAAATTCATAACTTCCAAAATATAAAGCCAAATTAAGTGATTTCTTTTGGAAACCCTTCATAATTAAGTTAACTTACAGATAAAATTAAAATGAACAGAAAATACCATCTGTGTAAAAAGAATCGAATTATTTTGTAACAGCTATCTATACGAGTTCTCTCTTAAAGTTTTGGGTAATATAATCTCCTTATAACTTTAAATCATCAAAACCAACTTAATCCTCATTCTTAATCACTTAAACACTCACATAAGCATACCAATCAGTCAATAATCATAACATAAAATTATAATTTCATAAAATCTTCAATTTAGGGTTCAAAATCCTCAAGAACACCCAAATTTCATGCAAAAAAATCTAAACCCCTACCTCAAATTGCTTCAAGATTGAACAAAACTTCAACAAATTCTTCAACTCTCTCTCGATCTCGGGTAGCCTCTCTGAAGGGGTTAATGGATGAGTTTCTTGAGTGTTTTGGGGTTGCAACTTGTGGGAAATGAGCCTATGGTGATAGTATATAGTATGGGTGGTGAGTTTTGGTGATTAAAGTGGTGATTTGGGTTGATTTTGATGAAGAAATGGGGGAGGGAGAGAGAGCTACGGGTTAGGGTTAGAAATTAGGGATTTTGGAGAGTGTTTGAGTGTTATGAGGGGTGGTGAGTGTTATAAGAGTGATGGGGGACTATTTTGCAATTTTAGAAAGTCTAGGGACCAAATTGCAACATTGAGGGAGGGACCTATATGCAATTTTACAAAACTTATGAAATTTCCCCCAAAATCATTTCTTTTACACCTAATCCTCTTTTTACTAATCCCTCAAACATAAATATTTTTCACTCTCACCCAAAATACATTTTCACATCTTAAGGCATAAATACTTTATGATTACTTTTAAATCACCCGATATGCTCAAAATCACTTTCATTAAATCCTAAAAATGCTCTAATGTTTCTAAATCATAATTAAACTATTTAACACTTTAAAATCATTTTCTTCATACATCCTTAACACATAAAACTTTATTTTCATTTCATAAAACTTATAATACATAAAACATGCATGGTTCACATCAATCACATAGGTCAAACAATGCACATAGTACACCTTGCATACAATATACACATAAACCAATTAGGCCTAATCAAGGTTAATTATCATTAATTACCCTTAATTAAGACGTAATTGAAAAGCGGGGTGTTATACATACAATACACATATAAATCAATTATATCCTAACTAAGCCTAATTATTGCTAACTACCCTTAATTAAGATATAATTGAAATTTGGGGTCTTACATTCTCCCCCCCTTAAAAAGAATTTCGTCCTCGAAATTCAATACTTGTAAAAAGAACCGGATGCAGTTTCCTCATATCCTCCTCTCTCTCCCAAGTAAACTCCTCCGTTCTCCCCCGCCCCCAGGCCACTTTCACCAATGGAATAGTCTTATTTCTTAGGTTCTTGATGCCTCGGTCCACTATTCGTATGGGTGGTAAGGGAAAGGTTAAATCATCCTTTAGTTGTACTTCTTCGATCTCTAAAACGTGACTTGGATCAGAATTGTACTTTCGGAGTTGTGACACGTGGAAGACATTGTGGAGGTTGGACATATTGGGAGGTAAGGCAATGCGATATGCAACAGGACCTACACGACTCAAAATCTGGAAGGGACCCAGGTATCTAGGACTCAACTTTTTAACTTTAATTGCTCGGCCTATACCTGTGGTGGGGGTCACACGTAAAAACACATGATCTCCTGCCTCAAATTCTAATGGCCTACGCCGATGGTCAGCATAGCTCTTTTGACGACTTTGAGCCGTCAAGAGCTTTTCCCTAATTCTTTTGATCTGTTCGGTAGTCTCCCTTACTAGATCAGGTCCTAGAGCACTTTTCTCACCCGGATCATACCAACATAATGGAGAACGACATTTCCTACCATACAGTGCTTCAAAAGGAGCCATTCCTATGCTAGTATGGAAACTGTTGTTGTAAGAAAACTCAACTAGAGGTAAGATCTTATCCCAACTATCCTTTTCGTCCAAGACACAAGACCTTAACATATCCTCTAAGGTTTGGATTGTCCTCTCGGACTGTCCATCGGTTTGAGGATGGTAAGCCGTACTCATACGAAGCTCAGTCCCAAATGCCTTTTGCAAGGCCTCCCAAAAACGAGAGGTAAATCTCGGATCTCGATCTGAGATAATACTCTCGGGTACCCCATGCAACTTCACTACCTCCCGTATGTATAAACTTTCTAACCTTTCCAAGGGGTACGTCGCCTTAATGGGTAAGAAGTGAGCCGACTTAGTCAATCGGTCCACTATCACCCATATGGCATCATTGCCGGCTTGTGTCCTTGGTAACCCCACTACAAAATTCATAGCTATACTTTCCCATTTCCAATGAGGGATTTGATGTGGTTGTAGCATGCCAGGTTCTTTCTGATGTACTATTTTCACTTTCTGACACACTAAGCACCGATTTACCCACTCTGATACATCTTTCTTCATGCCGGGCCACCAAAACATTCTCTTTAAATCCTGGTACATCTTGGTAGCCCCAGGATGAATGGTGAAGTGGCTCTTATGAGCCTCCTCCAGAATGCTAGTTCGGAGGTCACCATGAGCAGGTACACAAATCCTACCTTTACATCTCCACAAACCATCTCCATCCTTATTAATCTCCTTTACTCTCCCTTCTTCCATTGCCTTCAATATTCCTTTAAACTCCTCATCCATCACCTGGGCTTGTGCAATATCCTCCTTAAACTTACTTGAGACTACGAGGTGGCTAACTCTCATACTCGTAGGGGTAAAGGATACTCCTAGGTTAAGGTTTCTAAACTCCTCTAAAAGCTCTGTCTCCTTTACCATCATATGAGACACATGAAGCATCTTACGACTCGAAGCATCTTACGACTCAAGACATCCGCCACCGCATTTGCCTTTCCATGATGGTAGTTCAACCCGAAATCATAATCTTTTAAAAACTCCATCCACCGTCGTTGCCTCATGTTTAACTCTTTCTGATCAAAGAGATACTTCAAACTCTTATGATCAGAGAAAACCTCAAATCTCACCCCATACAAGTAGTGCCTCCAAATCCTTAAAGCAAAAACCACAGCAGCGAGCTCCAAATCATGGGTAGGATAATTCACCTCATGTGGTTTTAATTGACGTGAAGCATATGCCACAACTTGGTGATGTTGCATCAACACGCAACCCAAACCTTTCCCTGAAGCATCACAGTAAACTTCAAAAGGTTCATTAGGATCGGGCACAACTAATACAGGTGTAGTGGTCAATCTTTCTTTTAATTCTACAAAACTCTTTTCAATTTCCGTTGACCATACAAAAGGAGAGTTCTTCCTAGTAAGTTTGGTCAAAGGTAGAGCAAGCTGTGAGAATCCCTTAATAAACCTACGGTAATAACCGGCCAAACCTAAGAAACTCCGTACTTCCGTAACCGTAGTAGGTCTCTCCCAGTTTACTACTGCTTCAATCTTACTAGGATCTACAGCTATTCCCTCTGCCGAAACCACATGGCCTAGAAACTTAACTTCCTTCGTCCAAAACTCACATTTACTCAACTTGGCATACAACTTCTTATCCTTTAACACTTCCAACACTAACCTAAGATGACTTTCATGCTCCTCCTCCGTCTTAGAATAGATTAAGATGTCATCAATGAAAACAACCACAAACTTATCCAAGAACGGTCGGAAAATTCTATTCATATAATCCATAAACACCGCAGGAGCATTAGTTAGTCCAAAGGACATAACTGTGAACTCATAATGCCCATAGCGAGTTCGGAAAGCCGTCTTTGGTATATCCTCCCCTCTAACTCTAATCTGATGGTATCCTGACCTTAAATCTATCTTGGAAAACACTCTGGCCCCTCTTAACTGATCCATTAAGTCATCTATCCTAGGGAGGGGATACTTGTTCTTCACTGTCACTTTATTCAACTGCCTATAATCTATACAGAGCCTCATACTTCCATCCTTCTTCTTAACAAACAACACTAGGGCTCCCCATGGTGAGGCACTTGGTCTAATAAACCCTTTTTCCAACAACTCCCCCAACTGTGTCTTAAGTTCCTTTAACTCACTAGGTGACATACGATAAGGGGCCATAGATGAGTTTCTTGAGTGTTTTGGGGTTGCAACTTGTGGGAAATGAGCCTATGGTGATAGTATATAGTATGGGTGGTGAGTTTTGGTGATTAAAGTGGTGATTTGGGTTGATTTTGATGAAGAAATGGGGGAGCGAGAGAGAGCTACGGGTTAGGGTTAGAAATTAGGGATTTTGGAGAGTGTTTGAGTGTTATGAGGGGTGGTGAGTGTTATAAGAGTGATGGGGGACTATTTTGCAATTTTAGAAAGTCTAGGGACCAAATTGCAACATTGAGGGAGGGACCTATATGCAATTTTACAAAACTTATGAAATTTCCCCCAAAATCATTTCTTTTACTCCTAATCCTCTTTTTACTAATCCCTCAAACATAAATATTTTTCACTCTCACCCAAAATACATTTTCACATCTTAAGGCATAAATACTTTATGATTACTTTTAAATCACCCGATATGCTCAAAATCACTTTCATTAAATCCTAAAAATGCTCTAATGTTTCTAAATCATAATTAAACTATTTAACACTTTAAAATCATTTTCTTCATACATCCTTAACACATAAAACTTTATTTTCATTTCATAAAACTTATAATACATAAAACATGCATGGTTCACATCAATCACATAGGTCAAACAATGCACATAGTACACCTTGCATACAATATACACATAAACCAATTAGGCCCTAATCAAGGTTAATTATCATTAATTACCCTTAATTAAGACGTAATTGAAAAGCGGAGTGTTATACATACAATACACATATAAATCAATTATATCCTAACTAAGCCTAATTATTGCTAACTACCCTTAATTAAGATATAATTGAAATTTGGGGTCTTACAGATAACACTGCTCTAAAAGTTTCCAAGAGGAAAAAGAAGAAAAAGGCTTTGATAATCAAAGGGGATTCTTAATCAGAATCTGATGAGGAAGATTCTGAAGATGATTCAGAAATCGACCTAGAACAAGCTGCATTGTTCATTAAGAAGTTCAGAAGGATGTTCTGAAAGGGAAGCTCAAGTAAAAAGAAACAGAACACCTTCAGAAAGGACAAGTCAAAGTCAGAACAAGTAACTTGTTATCAGTGCAATGAGAAGGGTCACATCAAACCAGATTGCCCAAAATTGAAGGAGACGTCATCAAAGAATAAAGGGAAAAAGAAGGCGTACAAAGTCACACTTAGTGATGATGAGGATTCTGATGAAGAAGAAGAAGTTTCAAACATGTGCTTTATGGCAGATTATTGTTCAGAAACTGAAACTTCAGAAGATGAGGACATTGAGAAATGCTTAAAAACCAAAACCATGGATCAGAAGAGATGGTATGTGGATTCGGGATGTTCCAGAACATGACTGGACAGAAAGAGTGCTTCATCCAACTTAAACACAAGAACAAAGGTCAAGTTAGATTTGCTGATGGTACATGTGCTCAAGTAAAAGGTATTGGTGATGTTGGTAAGACATCCAAACATTTTATTAGCAATGTATTGTTGGTAGATAGGCTCACACACAATCTGTTGAGTGTAAGTCAGTTCTGTGATCTTAATTTGAATGTTCTTTTTGATAAGTTTAAGGTCCAAGTGTTTGATCCTGTTAATAACAAGGTTAAGTTTACAGCACATAGGATTGGCAACACATATGTTTATATCTAGATGATTTGGATTCTCAGAATCTGAATTGTTTATTATCTTTGGTTGATGACAAATGGTTGTGGCACAGGAAGCTAGGCCATATCAATATGAGATTGATTTCTGAAATCTCTACCAAAGACCTTGTAAGATGACTGCCTAAGATTCTCTATACTAAGGATAAAACTTGTGATGAGTGTGAAAGAGGAAAGAAAGTTAAAACCTCATTCAAACACATTGATGATGTTGCTACTAAAAGGCCTATAGAGCTATTGCACATGGATCTTTTTGGTCCATCTAGAACAACTAGTCTAGGAGGAAAGAAATATGTGTTTGTAATTGTTGATTACTACTCTAGATTTTGCTGGATTTTCTTTCTAAGATCTAAAGATGAAAGTTTTGAAAAATTCAGATTGTTTCTCAAAAGGATTCAGAATGAAAAGGGTTACAAAGTTTCAACCATTAAAAGTGATAATGGAGGAGAATTTGTAAATCATTTGTTCAGAAACCTTTGTGAAGAACCTGGTATATTTCATACTTTTTCTAATCCTAGAACTCCTCAACAAAATGGAGTTGTAGAAAGGAAAAATAGAAGTATACAAGAGATGGCTAGGACCATGATGTTGGAAAGAAAAGTAGCAAAATACTTCTGGGCTGAAGCTGTTAATACTTGTAATATCTTATATTATTATTATTATTATTACTATTATTATTGTCACTAAAACCAACTCCCACCTACTCCCCTTTCTCTCTCTCCCTTTTTCTTTCTTTCTTTCCCCCCCAAACCCGAGACTCCCTCTTCTCCCTCTCATTTCATTTTTCCTTCTTTCTTCTTCCTCCCTCTTCTTCCCAACAGCCAAAAATCCTCACATCCTCTTCATCATTTTTCATCATTTCTTCAACAACACTACTCCGGGTAAGTGGATTAAACCATAATTTCTTTTATTAAGTTGTGTTTCTCCATTTGGAAGTTAGGGTTCCAAAATTGGGGATTTATGTTTTGGTTTGATTTTTGTACAAATTGATGGTTGTTCTAGGTTCTAATATTGTCAAGGAAGTTCAACCTAGCTTACCCAAGTGACTCTCAACCTCTAAGAGTTCATTGGTGAGTAAAGGGATTATTTACATTTTTAATTATTGTTGAATTTCTTGATAAATATTATGTTTTGATTAAATGTGAGTAGTTGTGGCTGATTTGGACTGGATATGTATATTAGGAACTGATAGGGTGATTAGGAAAAATGATAGTTGGATATATATATATATATGTGTGTGTGAAAAATGGTTGCGGGAATTGATCCGGCGCAGTGACGAACAGCCGGGGCGCTGGCTGGCCGCCTGAGCGGGAAGGCCGCCGGGGCGTGCGGGTGCATTCCTGTTTTCGCTCTCCTACTGTTTTAAGGTTATATTTGATATTTATATGTTTGTTATGGTATGGTATGGTGGATAGTATTATGTGATATTGGAATATACAGGAAACAATAATATAATGGCAAATTAAAGAAAACTATACAAAGATTGTCTATGATGGATGATATGGCCTTGGAGTCTGAAGATGGGATAAATCCCTAGGACTACCAGGAAGAGGCTTATGAGCCTATGAGCCTTGGTACCTGATGGTGGATTTAGTCACTTGGGTTATCAAGAAGAGGTTCGAGGAACCTAAGGGCCTTTGATACCTGATGTCGGGCTAAGTCCCTAGGTGATCAAAGAAGAGGTCTAAAGAGACCTAAGAGGTAAAAGATAGCTAACCCACCAAGAAAATTATATGCACGATGTATGATTGGTAGTACCGTGTTATGCATATCCTGTTTATATCTATTTATGTATAATTGTGTGCAGGATGATGATTATATTGGTAAGTGTAGTGTAAATAATACTTTTACTCACTGAGTTATATGCGTATAACTCAGCCTTTCCATTTCTACCATTTTTCAGATACAGGTATCGGTCAAGGAGGAGAATCATCGGTCCCTCCGAGTTCTTAGATTGGTGAGCCTCATCCTGAGGGAGGCCTAGATATTATATATGTGTGTTATTGTAGAGTTGTCTGGCTCCATTTGTATTATAGGCAGGATCTTGGATTGTGTTATGTAGGTTTAGGAGTTATAAATATAGAGTGGACTCTAGTATAGAACTAATGATGTTGTTGGATCCCACTGAGGGAATGATGGATTCCTATATATATATATATATATATATATATGATGTTATGTGCTGTTTAATTAAGGTCATTGTCGTGATTATTCTTGAGGTAAGGCTGACATGGTGCAAGGAGTGCCATGTGCCGGTCACGGCTCGGGTAGGGTCGTGACAAAGTTGGTATCAGAGCCTAAGTTGTGTCCTGTAAATTTATGGAGCCAAATTTTCTTTACTTGAGTGACAATGGTGTGAATGGTTGCCGCCCCATTTTCACATATTGTGACTTGAGAGAAGGTCATTCTAGGATGTTGTCATAGGGTCTTGCTAGTTTGGTAAATCGTGGTGTTAAATCCCTCTTATTCGGGGATATATATATACCTATGGTATTTTCCCTAATTATCTTTATAGTGTGTTATACGTGTAGTTGGGAAGATGCCACCTAAGAAGAATGCTCAACCAGGGGGAAGGCCTAACTGAGTTAGGAAGACTCCCCATCGTTTTAGGAATGATGAGCGTGAGCAACAAGCTCCCCCACACAAAGAGCAACAAGGTGAAAATCCCGTTGCTGGTGGAGGACAAACTAACACGGGCGCCGAGATGCGTGAGGTCCGTGATGCCTTACACACTCTAATTCAAATGGTTGGCATTCAGCAACAACAACAACAACAACAACAGCAACAACAGCAGCAACAGCAACAACAACAACAACAACAACCCTATATTGTGAATATACAACAAGGAGGTGGACCTCAGCCCTTCGGGACTAATGTTGTGAGTTTGGAAACCTACTTAAGGTTGAATCCGCCTACCTTCTCTGGGGATGCTTTGGATGAAGACCCCCAAGAGTTCCTGGATAGAGCTACTCGAGCTTTGTGAGCCCTCCAATGTCATGACTTGAATGCTGTAAACTTAGTGGCCTACACCGTACAAGGAACTGCTGCACGGTGGTATGAGACTTTACTGCTTGAAAGGGCGAGTGCTAGAAGGCCACCACCAGTATGAGAAGAGTTCTCAGAAGCTTTCTTAGGGAGATTCTTCTCAGATAACCGCAGAGAACTACTAGTAGAACAGTTTCTTAAGCTAAAGCAAGCTCTTGGCATGTCTGTGCTTGAATATGCTACCGAGTTCACTCGATTGTGCCGCTATGCACCGCAAGAGTGTACACCGGAAGTAAAGAAGGTCCGAAGATTTGTGAAAGGGTTACAGAACCCGATGCGTGCTGCTCTACATTCTGAGATAGGGAGGACTCCTTTCTCCCAAGTAATGGATACTGCCATTGGCATAGAGAGTAGCCAAGAGGAAGAAAAAGCCAACAGAGGTTTTGAGAAGAAAAAAAGATCAAGACAAAGGGACAATTTTCTGGTGGAACCAATTCAGGCGGTTCTCAAGGTTATCAAGGTCGTCAGTTTGCACAGGGAGGATGATCCGGATCATCTGGCACTGCACCAAGACCTATGTATGGGGCTAGATCCCAATCCAGCAGTGCTCCCCATTCCAGTACTCAGTGGTCAGGACAGTTTGTGTCGCATCGTTCCCAGTGCCATCAGTGCGGGAAGTTTCATCCGGGGCCATGCCGTGTGGGTCAAACTCAGAATGTTTGCTTTGGATGTGGACAACCAGGACACTTTGTGAGGGATTGTCCGCGTCTGGTTGGTAGTACTAGTGCCAATCCGAGTCAGTCTATCCTTCCAGCACCATCATATTCAGCTATGTCTCCAGCAAACCCTCCAGGACAACAAGGCAGAGGAGGAGCAAGAGGAAACCGTGGTAAAAACCAAGGTGGTGGAGGTAGAGGACCTCTTAGAGTTTATGCTTTGACTAGACAAGATGCTCAGGCTTCAAGTGCAGTTGTGGCAGGTACATTACAAATTTGTTCACATGAGGCTTATGTATTGATTGATCCTGGTTCTACGCATTCATATGTTTCTCCATCGTTTGTATCTTGTGTTGACTTACAACCGATACAGTTGGATAGTCCCTTGTGTGTCGCCACACCGGGTGGACCTGTAATGGTCCATATTGTACTCAAGTCATGTGTGATAGTTGTTAATGGGACGAACACCCTAGCCGATCTTATTCTTCTTGAGATGGGAGATTTGGATGCTATCTTGGGTATGGATTGCCACTCTAAGCTAGTACGATTCGATTTTCCCGATGGCAAGAGTGTTGTATTTCAAGGGGATCATCATGTAACTCCGGGTACTTTAATTCCCTCTCTCAAGGCTATGCGGTTGTTAAAGCATGGCAATCAAGGGTTCCTTGCTTCAGTTATGAATGTAGAAGCCTCAATTCCCGAACTTGACCAAGTTCCGGTGGTTAGGGAATTTCCTGATGTCTTTCCGGCGGAATTGCCGGGTATGCCTTCTGATCGGGAGATAGAGTTCAGAATTGATTTAGTTCTGGATGCCCAACCCGTTTCCATTCCTCCTTATCGCATGGCACCTAAGGAGTTAAGCGAGTTGAAGGATCAACTGAAGGACCTTTTGGATAAAGGGTTCATAAGACCAAGTACCTCTCCTTGGGGTGCTCCGGTCCTTTTTGTCAAGAAGAAAGATGGATCTATGAGGCTATGTGTGGATTACCGACAACTCAACAAGTTGACAGTCCGTAATAAGTATCCGTTACCGAGGATTGACGACTTGTTCAATCAACTCCAATGTGCTTCCTGTTTCTCTAAGATTGACCTCAGATCGGGATACCATCAATTGCGGATCAAGGAAGGAGATATTCCGAAGACTGCTTTCCGTACCCGCTATGGGCACTATGAGTTCCTGGTGATGTCGTTTGGCTTAACCAATGCACCTGCGGCTTTCATGGATCTAATGAACCGAGTGTTCAAGCCATTTTTGGATCATTTTGTCATAGCGTTCATAGATGACATCTTGGTATATTCCAAGAGCGTAGAGGAGCATGAATATCATTTAAGGATTGTTTTGCAAACCTTAAGAGAGAATAACTTGTATGCTAAGTTTTCTAAATGCGAGTTTTGGATGGATCAAGTGACATTCCATGGGCATGTGATATCTAGAGATGGGATTATGGTGGACCCCAATAAAGTGGAAGCAATTCAGAGTTGGCCAAGGCCTACGACGGTAACTGAAATCCGGAGTTTCTTAGGTTTAGCTGGTTATTATCGTCGTTTTGTCAAAGATTTCTCAAGGATAGCAGCTCCCTTGACCCAGCTGACTCAGAAGAATGTTCCTTTTCAGTGGTCAGAGGCATGCGAAGAGAGTTTTCAGAGACTTAAGGAGTGTTTGATCACTGCCCCAGTTCTTGTGTTGCCCTCGAGATCAGGAGGTTTTGCAGTGTATTGTGATGCCTCGAGGATTGGTCTGGGATGCATTTTGATGCAACATGGAAGGGTGATTGCTTATGCTTCAAGGAAATTAAAACCACATGAGCAAAATTATCCTACCCATGATTTGGAGATGGCCACGGTGGTGTTTGCCCTCAAGATTTGGAGACACTATCTCTATGGCGAGACTTGCGAGATATACACCGATCACAAGAGCTTGAAGTACATATTCCAGCAAAAGGATCTCAATTTAAGGCAACGAAGTTGGATAGAATTGCTCAAGGACTATGATTGCACGATTCTGTATCATCCGGGGAAAGCCAATGTGGTTGAGGATGCTTTGAGTAGAAAGTCTATGGGTAGTTTAGCCCATATCGTTCTTGAGAGGCGACCCCTAGTAGGAGAATTGCATCAGCTTGAGTCAAACAGATTATGTTTTGAATTGAGTAGATCGGGAGTATTCCTGGCACATGTTCGAGCTCAATCGTCATTGGTAGAACAGATTAAGGCGTCACAGGGAGAAGACCCAAGACTTAGAAAGATTATGAATGAAATCAGTGATGGAAAAATTTCTGAGTTCTCCTTGGATTCAGAAGGCGTGCTAAGATGCGGTCGCAGACTGTGTGCCTGATGTGGGTGACCTGAGGAGATTGATTTTGGAAGATACCCACAACACCAGATATTTTGTGCATCCTGGTATTACCAAGATGTACCAAGACCTGAAACAATTATTTTGGTGGGAAGGCATGAAGAAGGATGTGGCGGAATATGTCTCTCGATGCTTAGTGTGTCAGCAGGTTAAGGCCGAAGAACAACGACCCGCCGGATTGCTGCAGCCGAATGAGATTCCGACTTGGAAGTGGGAGATGATCACCATGGACTTCGTGACAGGCTTGCCTCGTAGTTTCAGAGGGTTTGATTCCATATGGGTAATAGTGGATCGATTGACCAAGTCGGCTCACTTTATTCCGGTGAAGACGACATATGGGGCACCCAAATATGCTCAGCTGTTTATTGAGGTCATTGTACGGCTTCATGGAGTCCCTCTCTCCATCATATCAGACCGTGGGACTCAGTTTACCTCTCGATTTTGGAGGAAGTTTCAAGAGGCTTTGGGAACTCGACTTAACTTCACCACTGCTTTCCATCCTCAATCTGATGGGCAGTCTGAGAGGACCATTTAGATTCTAGAAGACATGGATTTTGGGGATGGATGGGATCCGTACCTTCCCTTGGTGGAGTTCTCATACAACAATAGCTATCAGATAAGCATTGGTATGGCGCCTTTCGAAGCTCTTTATGGTAGGAGATGCAGATCTCCGATCGGAAGGTTTGAAAGTGGAGAGGCAGCAATTCTGGGACCCGAGCTGGTGCAAGATGCAGTGGAAAAGGTGAAGTTGATTAGAGAGAGACTTCGAGCCGCCCAGAGTAGACAAAAGGCATATGTAAACAATAGGAGACGGAACTTGGAATTCTTAGTTGGTGACCATGTGTTTCTCCGAGTCTCACCTATGAAGGGTGTAATGAGGTTTGGAAGGAAAGGGAAGCTTAGTCCTCGCTACATAGGACCTTTTGAGATTCTAGACCGGATTGGGCCCTATTTCTACATAGTGACCCCTATTTTGGAGTGAACAAAATTTTTAAGATTTTGTTCACAGAGTCACTCTGACTCTGCCACTCCACTTAGTGACCCTAAAAAACAAACACATGACAGAGTCACAAATTATGTGACCCCGTGACTCTGACTCCGGAGTCAGGAAAATCAAACGCAGCCTAAGAGTTCATTGGTGAGTAAAGGGATTATTTACATTTTTAATTATTGTTGAATTTCTTGATAAATATTATATGTTTTGATTAAATGTGAGTAGTTGTGGCTGATTTGGATTGGATATGTATATTAGGAACTGATAGGGTGATTAGGAAAAATGATAGTTGGATATATATATATATATGTGTGTGAAAAATGGTTGCGGGAATTGATCCGGCGCAGTGACGAACCGCCGGGGCGCTGGCTGGCCGCCTGAGCGGGAAGGCCGTCGGGGCGTGCGGGTGCATTCCTTTTTTCGCTCTCCTACTGTTTTAAGGTTATATTTGATATTTATATGTTTGTTATGGTATGGTATGGTGGATAGTATTATGTGATATTGGAAAATACGGGAAACAATAATAAAATGGCAAATTAAAGAAAACTATACAAAGATTGTCTATGATGGATGATATGGCCTTGGAGTCTAAAGATGGGATAAATCCCTAGGACTACCAGGAAGAGGCTTATGAGCCTATGAGCCTTGATACCTGATGGTGGATTTAGTCACTTGGGTTATCAAGAAGAGGTTCGAGGAACCTAAGGGCCTTTGATACCTGATGTCGGGCTAAGTCCCTAGGTGATCAAAGAAGAGGTCTAAAGAGACCTAAGAGGTAAAAGATAGCTAACCCACCAAGAAAATTATATGCATGATGTATGATTGGTATTACCATGTTATGCATATCCTATTTATATCTATTTATGTATAATTGTGTGCATGATGATGATTATATTGGTAAGTGTAGTGTAAATAATACTTTTACTCACTGAGTTATATGCGTATAACTCACCCTTTCCATTTCTACCATTTTTCAGATACAGGTATCGGTCAAGGAGGAGAATCATCGGTCCCTATGTGCGTACCCGATGTGGGTAATCTGAGGAGGCTCATTCTAGAGGAAGCTCACAACTCCAAGTATTCCATCCATCCAGGCAGTACGAAGATGTATCAGGATTTAAAACAATTGTTTTGGTGGGAAGGTTTGAAGTGGGATGTAGCAGACTTTGTTTCCCGGTGCTTGGTGTGTCAGCAAGTGAAAGCAGAGCATCAAAGACCCGCAGGGTTGTTGCAACCGTTAGAGATACCCACATGGAAATGGGAGATGATCACCATGGATTTTGTGACGGGATTACCCCGCAGTTTCCGAGGCTTTGACTCCATATGGGTGATTGTGGATCGACTGACCAAGTCGGCCCACTTCATTCCGGTTAAGACGGCTTACGGGGCGCCTCACTATGCTCAGTTGTTCTTGGAGGTGATTGTGCGACTCCATGGTGTTCCTGTCTCCATCATCTCGGACCGAGGTACTCAGTTCACCTCCCGGTTTTGGCGATCCTTTCAAGAGGCTTTAGGGACTCGTCTAAATTTCAGTACGACTTTTCACCCTCAGACCGATGGGCAGTCAGAGAGGACTATTCAGATTTTGGAGGACATGCTCCGAGCGTGTGTGATGGATTTTGGCGATGGTTGGGATCCGTACCTTCCATTGGTCGAGTTCTCTTATAATAACAGTTATCAGGCCAGCATTGGGATGGCACCTTTTGAGGCTCTGTATGGTAGGAGATGTCGATCCCCCATTGGGTGGTTTGAGAGTGGTGAAGCGGCTTTATTAGGACCCGACTTGGTTCAAGATGCTATGGAGAAGGTGAAGTTGATCAGGGAAAGGCTGCAAGCGGCCCAGTGTAGGCAGAAGGCCTATGCCAACAACCGGAGACGAGATTTGGAGTTTTCGGTTGGCGATCACGTGTTTCTCCGCATTTCTCCGATGAAGGGAGTTATGAGGTTTGGGAAGAAAGGCAAGTTGAGTCCCCGTTATATCGGACCTTTTGAGATCCTGGATCAGATTGGAGCTGTAGCTTATCATCTGGCACTCTCTCCCGAGTTATCTGCTATGCACCCCGTCTTCCATGTGTCTATGTTGAGGAACTACCTATCTGACCCCTCTCATGTGCTTGAGCATCAAGTGTTGCCTCTGGATGAGAACTTAGCTTTTGAGGAGGAACCCGTGGCGATTGTGGACCGTCAGGTGAGGAAGCTCCGAACTAAGGAAGTTGCTACAGTGAAGGTGGTTCAGCGGAACCACTCAGGTCCGGAAGCTACATGGGAGCCCGAGGAAGCCATGCGGGATAAGTATCCGCACCTCTTTCATGATTCAGGTAATCTCTTTTCCCTTCTGTGTTTGAATTCGGGGTCCGAATTCTTTAAGGGGGGAAGATTGTAATACTTGGGATAGTCTGAGTTAGTTTGAGTAAGAGATCACGGTGCACATAAGAGAGATAGGGCCAGGTGGGCCCCACCCCTCTTTTTCCCTTCCTTTTTCCTTTTTCTTTCTTCCTTTCTTCCTTTCTTTTCTTTTCACGCAGACTCTCTCCCTCTCTTCTCCATTTCCTTTCTTTCTTCCATTCTCATCTTCCTCCTCTCCCAATCTCTCATCCATCTTGAAGATTGAAGTGTGTTTTGCTCATCTAGTATATTGAGGGTAAGTGTAGAGTATTTCTTTTGCTCCATTGATGTCTAGTTTCTCTAATTTTCGGATTTGGGGGTTTAGGGTTCCTAAATTGGGGTTTTTGATTTTGTTGAGAGATTGAGGTTTGTGATGTGTTCTCTAGGGTCTCAACCAACTAGGGAAGCTCCAGGGAACTCATCCTAGCTCCGGGTGGAGTCTTGGAGCTCTTGGGAGTAATGGGTTATTTATGGTTTATGTTTGATTTTGATTGATATTGTGAATTTCTTGCTATGATAATTGATAGGGACTTAGATTGGTTGATAGATGATTGCTATTGTATGTTGGATGTGTTTGATTTGGATGGGTTGTGGTGAAAATGTGGATTTGGAGATGAATTTCGTAAGGTTTTCTGCAGAATTTCGTCTCTGACCCAGGTTGTAATCGATTACAGCGAATTGGTAATCGATTACTGTAATCGATTACCAATACCCTGTAATCGATTACTGCGGGATTGTAATCGATTACAGGTGGCCAATTTTCATAAAAATTTTCTTCAGAACGAAATTTGAAGCAGGTGTCTGTAATCGATTACAACTGCACTAAAACACCATTTTTAAGACCTTAACTCAATTCTTTATACATTTAAGTTACGTTTTCAAATCCATATGTTCACCACTACCCCAAACTTGATATTGGGCTGTTTATGATGTTATTATGACGATGATGCGAATATGATGCGATGTATGAATATGAAACAATATTAATTAAATGATGATTAAGATTGGTTGGTTCGGCCCGAGGGGGGGCATAGCTCACGGGGTCGAGTCTTAATAAAGTCTGAGGAGGAGCTGGGCTCCCGGGACTAAAGATCCGAGGGGGGGCTGGGCTCCCGGGATCTCTAAAAATAAATACACTTGTAATAACAAAACGTAAGACGAATTGCGAAATGTGTTGCATGGTGATTATGTGAAGAATTGTTATGGTTGTATATGTGATCATGATATTGTTGCATAAACTGTTTTTAATCTATTATTCACTGAGCGTATGACTCACCCATTCATACAAACCATTTTCAGATCAGGGTGCAGATCAAGGGACGAGTTCATCCGTTCCTCCGAGTTCCTAGATTGGGTGAGCCTCATGTGTTGAGGCGTTATGTATTTCAATTCTAGTGTATGCTCCTTATGTTACAGACAGGATTCCCTTGGACTAGGATAGTGGTTGGATGTTGTATAAGTCTATGTAAGACTTACTATTGTTGTGTTGATGTTATTAGACTTATTTATGGACATGTAAGACATATATATCTAGATGTAGGGATTGTTATGATAGTTTATGGATTAATCTGAATGTTATGACCAGGTTATATATATGGATATTATGTATGCTATTGTAGTTGTGGTTGTTGTTGTCAGCTGGATTATTGTGCGGATTTACAGGTTAAGGCTGACATGGGACTCGGTGTTCCATGTGCCGGTCACGATCCGAATTGGGTCGTGACACCCCCCAAAACCTATACCCACAGACAGTGTGGACTGTAAACTATAATATGTATTTACCCACAGTTTTTTCCTGTGGGTATAACCTTTAGTGACACAATTTCTTTTTCGTGGGTATAACTTTTAGTGACCCACAATTTTATGTGTCACTACAATCTTTAGTGACAACAATAAAACCGTCACAAAAAACCACTCTATAAAGCTTATAGTGACAATATATTTTCTGTGGGTATAACTTGTAGTGACAAGTTTATGATTTTAATCTTATGTGGGTATAGGTAATATTATACCCACACTTTTATTTTTTTGTAGGTATAAGTAATATATTGTTGATATAAATTATAGCTACATTTTTTTATCTTTTTCTATGAATATAGCTAATAATATTGCATTTATTTTAAGCAACTCATATCAACAATTAAAATTTGAAGCTCAATATATATATATATATATATATATATAAAAGAATGAACAACAATCATTGAAATGTCTCCAAATTTATATAAAAAAACTATTTCAAGTCTTAAAATAGTAATCATGTCAATATAAATTATAATGTTATGTTATGTATCAATCATAAAGACAAAATGGTGCATATAAATTACATTTTCAAATATTAATAACAATGAATGATCATCAACTCCTGGTCAAAGATGAGTCCAATAGCTTCAAATTTACACCTACAGATTAGAATAAAACATTAATATTAGTTCTTATCATCAGCAAAATTAATATAAATCCAAATACAAATTAATTAGCATAGATACATACTATTTCTAGTTTCAGTATCTCCATGTTACAATCATTTGGCACACTAGAAAAAAATCAAATATCAGTAAATATCAAATCCAAACAAAGTATCAATATCAAAACTCACAAGTATTCATGAATTATACAGTCTGCAATTTATCATGAACTATCAATTCTTTATTTGATATATATTTCACGCACCAAAAAAAAAAATTACTAGGTAGCAATGACGGTACTCTATTAGTTGCACTTAACAACCATAACTCTTAAAGTTCTCTTAGATCTAATTTTCACTATAGCACTACTGATTTGAAACTGCATTGTTCTCTTCAGATAAGTAAAAATTGATCATAATATATATAATCAGGGCATTATGCATGCACAAAAATTAAAGGAATAGAAACATAGAAACTACTGTCACTGTCAAGGTCATGATGATTGATACATCATACATGAATATCACTATAATTCAAAATTGTGACTGAATGAATATCAGATAATCAAAACAAGTCACACTTGCTAAAAAAATTGATTTGCCCCCAATAACACTCCCTCTCTCACCAGAAGCGCTTAAGATTCTGATTTTGTACCTTACAATTAATAAGAACATAAGATAAACACTAGTATAAATAAAGGAAAATTAAAGACTATTGGTAGAATAAGACTTACAAGGGCTATCATATCCTGAAGGTAGCCCCTGAATAGTGTTTGCATTGCCTGTTATAATATCATTCTCAAAAATATCAAACATTAGTGGATGAAAATGCAGAAAAAAATAAAACCAAATTAACATGCATCCTTATCTGCTGGATCAGTTGACTAGATAGGAAAGGGTTAAATGAATCTGGACAGACTGATAATCATAAGCTTATCATCCTCATAAAAGCAAGATGCCCATCCAAACTCATACTGCACAAACAAGGAACAATTACCTTTTAGGTTCCGGAACCTATATCTAAAACTTCTTACATAATTAACAGAACAATTAGTTAGTTTCGCTACCCATGTCCACCAGAAATATGTCAGCTCAAATGCATTCTGAAGAAGAAAACAAAAACAACATCAATTTGCAGTGAAATTCTTCTAATATTCACAATCTCAACACACATAATGATACTTATTTGTTTTAAGCTACTAGAAATAACTATCATAAGATGAAGAACTAACTCAGCTCTTTGTAACTAATTAATTAATGACAGTTACCAATTACCAATAACAATAATAACAACAATACCTGAAAAAGGACATAATAGATGAGATAAAGAATTAGCTGAGGTCATTCAAACCAAAAATACTTGTCAGAGACTTGCACAAGAAGGATCCCCTGCACTACAACGTGCCTTTCCTTTATGTCAAGTGCCATTCGACTTATAATTTCTTGAAGCTTTGTCCCAACAGCTAGAATCACCTTCAAGTAATTCAAGAATTAGTCATTTCTTTCCTCCCTTTTCTTTTTCTTTCAACAAAATTGTTGACTATGAAAAATATGCTTACCAACAATGGGAGAAAAGACACCCAAAACGAAGATGAGAAACAGTCATAACAAATGTAAATGAAACCTATATCCATTTCACACCTAAAAAACACAAAATGTTATACCTGTAACAACAATAACAGGAATAACTACAAAAGCAATGCTTCCTCCATCATACCACCCTTCCTTAATACCCTGCAACAGCAAATTAGTTCAGAACTGGTCGAAAACTAATCTCCACATTCACAAAGACATACTCTTAAGTCTTAATGCTATAATATAAAGGTAAGGATTAAAAACATATAATAAGACAAGTAAGAAAAAATATAAGAATAATTAATTGATGGTACCAACGACATATCAAATACCTGAATTTTTATCAATTATGGAGCATATATGAATCTAGCAAGTAAAGAATCGAGATTGCACATTAAGTTCTCTTAACATGTATTAGTCACTAGTTCTCAATAACTATATAGAACATATTTCATCTCCTATAATCATATATGAAACAATGTGACAGAAGCAGGACAAGTTTAAGCTATAAACAAGAACAAAGTGTCTCTATTTGCCAATCACTAGCTATTTCATGATGATCTGTCCTAATGAAGCCAACTTGAGATTTAGTGAGATCAAATCAAACAAAAATAGAGATACAAATAGTAGTGAAATACAACTACTGTACTCTCCACAGAGATACATAAAGATATATCATATATATAGATATAGGACAAATAATTTATTAAACCTAATAAGAGAGTTAAGAAAAGAGAGGTCACAGAGTGAAGTAAATGAAAATTACTTTGACATACTTACCATTGAAATTGTTCTGTGTCAACAAACTTCAAGAAAATATGAAATAAAACCAAGATAATTTCAAGTTTCAGTAGAGTTCCACTAATAAAATCAACAAAAAGAAGGGAAATCAACAAGTAACATTATAACCGAGAAGGAGTAGAACAAAAAGAATAGGAGCAGGAGTTCATATCATGATTTGAAGAGTAGGATTAGAATTAAAATTCAAAAAATATAAAATAACAAAATTAAACCTATTTTCAATTCAATCAAGCAAGAGTTCATATTTGATTCTAACATTGTAACAAAAACAAAGCAATCAATCACACTTTCAACCGTAGAACTAACCGTATGAAAGGCAGAAGACAGTGACGAAAAGATTGAAACAAGTGAGGCTGAGATGAAAGGCGTCGACAGAAACGAAGAAGATGACGGAGTGGTGAAGGGAGCCACGCAAGAGTGCGTGAGAAGTCTGGGCGTAAGACAGTGATGAAGAAGATGGCGGCTAGGCGGAGGGAGGCGGACTCCGGAGGGAGGAGGGTGGAGGGAGGTCTAGGGCGGAAGGGTGAAGGGTGAATGGCGGAGAGAGCAAGACAATGAGGAGTGAACAAATGATTTATGTTTCCTTCTTTTTTTTTATTTATATACCACAGTAATGAAAATACTTATAATGACAATTTGATTTAATTGTAATTATAGGTCTTTTATACCCACAGTAAAATATTAACCTATAGTGACAGTTTAATATAATCATAGGTATAAACCTTTTACACCCACAAATAAAAAAAATTATAGTGACAGTTTAATATGATTGTGAGTATAGGTCTTTTATACGCACAGATAAAAAGTTTATAATGACAATAAAATTAAAGTGTATGTATATATTTTCTTTAGCCACAGTTGTTATTCTGTCTCTAATAGTTTTAGTGACAGTATCAAATATGTGTGGGTATATGATACTTATACTTACAGTTTTTATGAATGTCACTAAAACTTGTTGTGGGTATATGGTAATTTTCTTGTAGTGACATTGAAATAATAAAAATGTTCCGTTTAAAGAAAATCGAATAATTAATATCAATAATCAATAGTCGAGTATAAGAGATATCATATGTGACCACGTTTAAAGCTTGCAGTGTATCAGAGTACACAATAGTGTTGTCAACATCTAATTAATTCCATAGTTAAAATTTATGTAAGAAAAATGATAGAATTATAAAAAAAACTTCTAGATTATAATTGAAACAAAAAAATCCATTAAAGATAATAATAAATCAAATACTGAAATCACAAATGATGTGTTTATGCAAAAATGAAAAAAAGTAAAATATATTATCAAGATCGTGTCATAAGAGGGAGAGAGTATGATTAAGTTTAGAGTGTGCATTACATCAGAGTACAGAAAATGATGTCACCATTGAATCAAAAACCGAGATTAGGATAAAGATTTTACAGATTTATCGAAGACTAGTTGGGTTAAGAATAAAACAAAAAAAATTAAATATCAAGTTGAATAATGTCCCAAGAGGGAAGGAAAAAAGAAGGTAACAAATAAAACATTGTCATGAGTTATTACATGTTCAAAAATTTGGTGAAATCTCCGTGAAATAACTACAACACAATGAATGCATTCATATGAAAGTAGTATAATTATATTAAATTCGTACAAATTTACTTGGATAATTGTTAAGTTATACATAACGCACAAATAAAGAGCAACGTAACCAAACGATATAAATATAAATAATAGGGTTATTGTTTTAAATGAACTGCTAAACATATCATATTCATTGAAGATATATAAAAGACAAATATGTAAAAACATGCTCATTTGTGCATCACAATATTAAGTTTACATGAAGGGAATAAAACTTAACATAGCACACTCTAGTTAAGCCATATTATAGAATATAATTATGATATAATTCACATACTAATAAAATTGTTGTACTATATCAGTATGTGGTAAATATATTGTCAAAGAAAAAAAATGGTTCATTCCGGCACATATCCAATGTTATATCTATCTGAAAACTTGGAAAAGAATATTAGATATGAGAATGATACTATAAAATGATAAATGGAAGTAAGTGGGGTGCTAATTCAGTAGTAAACATACCATGATATTGATTAGTCTTTTTTTTATCATGAGTTACATAACAATAATCCTTTTCGTACATATCGAACTCGAACGTAAGAGCATCACCTTCAAGTGGCCTATGTTTCGCACAGTACTAATACCAACCATTGCCAAAATGACATTGGTTGTTCCTATCCATATAATTTCCCACTTAGAGCTAATACCACTATATTAATCACTTACAATCAAGTATGGCTGCCCCCAACCTCAATTGGAGGTTTCACTTCCGAACAGGTATATAGTGGGGATGCATGCAATTTTTTTTTAAAAAAAAGATATGTCAAACTTAAATGGAATTATATTTAATAGATGTATTTAAAATAACTAATATACTTTTAAAATAATTAATATATTACCAATGGTTGGTTAGGCCTGGTCTGGCCGCGTGTAAGAATAAGAGTGAACACGTGATCATGGTCAGAGAACTTGTAGCTTGAATTAGAGTCTAATGAAACTTGTTGTGAGGTATCACTGCTGATATTAATCACCTCTTTACCTACAACACTTTGAGGTGCTGAGTTGCATTGCCCATGTACGCGAACAACACAAATTTTAACCGAATTGTTTGACTCAGAACTGACAGATATATAAATTTCTTCAATTGATGTGTCATCGGAACTATCCTAAAATAAATGTGATTTAAGAACGGATTGAATGTTACTTTCTTAAAAAATAGATTGAATATATTAGCAATTTTATTTTGTATCAGTGCAAACAACTAAGTATTAAATTATAATATTAAGCAAAGCTAATGAAAACAATACACATAAATACTCACTCACGTACACACATGGCATGGACTAATATGATGCAAGTTTTATAAAAAAAAGTTATTTACATTCATTATTTTTTCACGGACAATAGAATAGTCTCAATTGTATTCATATACGGATGATATCTAAATTTATTAACCAAACTTATGTTGAATAATGGTGATCTCACTCTCTAAACTATGATGCATAGAATTTGTTTACATATATAGTAATAGATTCATGGCAACCAGTAATATATGCCCAAAACATGATGAGATGTATGCACAACATATTATGGATCAATGTATAACAAAAACTTCACGAAAGTCATACACAAATGATTTTAAAAGTTAAACAATGTAGAAAAACTGTATTGAACAGATAGCACATAAAATTAAATACCATTTGATCATAATAGTAGAAATTATAACTGACTATCACTACAACCTCTTTTTCATAGTAATATTAACAGGGCTAAGCACACCTCCTTTGACCAGCAATATCAACAATGATCAATCTCACAAAAATACTGCATTTACCATGGAATATGACAATATCATGTTAGAATCCAATGTTCTAATAACCAACGAAATATACATGAAGGATTATGCATTGAATATTAGCTTATTAAATCAGATATATGGATTTGATATGAAAATAACATTAAGTAAATAAGGATTTGATTTTTTTACCCATAACTTGAAATTATCTTTTTTACATCCACATATGATTAGCATGAACAAAAGAATCAGATATTATCTACTTGTCGTAGTTGTGAATAAAAAAAATTAATTAAATATGGATTGTGAACTCAAGTTTAGCACCTTTTTGTGAATCCATCTGAGGCAATAATGCAAAAAAAAGAAAAACAGTAGAAAGATAACGAACATATTATTTACAAGTTGTTTTCACTCCATTGTATATAATATCAACTTATATGCATAAAAAACCTAAAAATATTCACAAAGGCCAAAATTTCAAGTATTATGACTGAAAATAAAAGATAATATATCTTTCACGTAATAATATCGATAGAGTACAAATATGCAACTAATACGTTTTGTTAATTATTAACTTAAAGGTTAATTATATAAATAATACACATTACATAAAGCTTTTGAATCACACATAATTAGCAATTTATAATATTCAATTTGTGCTCAATATATGCCAACAATTTAAACGGAATGTATAAAATTGAATTTGAAAAATTTTGTAAGAGAACAGAAATTGAAATATTGTCAAAATATAGAATGTTTGCACTAATTAACAATTATCTTTGCAATAAGAGAGGCAATAAACGAAATATTGCGAAGTACTATTCATGTACAGGGTCAACGATCATTGATATAAGTAACATTAGCTAGAAATATTATACGTGAATATATATACTTATCGTATAAAAAAATATACTATAATATTACAGTGTGATATATAAATAATATAATTTACGACTAACAGTAAAAATAATGTTCGTACAGTTAAAATGCAACTTTGAGTACGCTATGATAAAATGTAGATGAGTTGTACCACTCAAACCCAAGAAACGCAATATTTATGTACCTTAAAAAGAAATATGAATATAAGGTACAACATAATTTATTTTAAATAAAAAAAAATCTGATAAATTTTAAGTGTTTAAATTATGATTCTAATCAAATATATAAATTGCAAATAAGATCATACAATTATACATAACAATAAAAAATTATTAACATTATAGTTGTATTATAACAAAGAATTTTATAAAATTGGGTATGTGATACGTATAGTGTATAAAAAGAAGCATATCAATACATAGTGTTTAGACTTTAAGACGATGTAAATATATACCTTGTTTGCCCCAAATAACATTATCTTTCTCATAACATGGATAATTATTAATGTGACATTGAGTAATAATCAAATTTATGTATTGTATTTAAACGGATAGTATATGTATCTGAAGGAGAAAATCAAAACATTACTTAAAGACTGAGTTTAACACACCGTTTAAATAATAATCACTGTCTGAGTATAAAGTTTTTAAAAAAGATCAAGAATATAAATTAATAGATTCAAGATAAGACATTTTAAATAATTGTGCTAGATAAATCTCAAGGGATAAATAATGATAGCAACAGAATATACCAACAAACAAATAGCACAAATGAACCATCTGAGATTAAGAAACATCAAAATAAATAAATAAAATTACTGAATAATATTATAAAATTAATGGCAACAACTGTATTGATATATACAATGTTAGTCAAATTAATATTGATTATATGAATGATATAATTTTTATGTATGTGAAAAGTAATACATACTATTTTATTTGATAATTCAAACAAAGCAATATCAACATTTAACATGTGTGCACCAAATATCACAATCTTTCCAATAAAAGATACATTATTGGAAATAGTGAGATATGCAATTAATTTATGGTGTATACAAAATACGATATATATAATAATTATATAAATGTTGATGGAAGTCTTATCACAAACCGGAAGCCTTATCCCAAACCGCATTTGCAGAAGGGTGTTGATGGAAGCAATAAAAAGTAATTTCTGAATCATTTCAGCCATCTCCACCTACAATTTTTCCCCAAGACGAAAATTAGGAAAAAATGACAAAAAACATAATAAACACAAAAATACAACATATTTATTTTCTTACATTTCCACCCCCCATCCGAGGGACAAGTGCGTTGGAAACAAAGACGATGTTGCCTAGCACCACCAGGTAATGCTGAAATCCATGAAGAAGATCTATAGCTGCAAAAAAAAAAAAAAAAAAATCATTGAAACAAAGTTTTAAAACTTCATCACCAATCAACCAACACAACTCACACCATGAGGGAAACTGCTGCTCCACGCGATGATTAGCATTTAGTCCCTTGTCACCTCTTGTTTCTTGATCCACCTTCACCTCCAGATTAACTTCACCAACAACTTCTAATTCAGTCATTGTTTGCTCTCTCTTTGTTCTTGGGTAATGAAATAGTAACAAGTGCAGCCTCGTTCCTAGCCTCCAATGCAGCTCTCTTGCACACGGGGAAACAACAAAAATGAATAACAGAAATTGTGACGAGAGAATAATATGCAATTCAAGGAAAAAGAAGGTGATCACTACTCTCATGCCTTCTCCATGACAAATCCCTCAGCTTAGTAGGCGCTCTCCTTCTGCTCATTGTTGACCCCTTTATATGAGTGAATGATTTGCCACCAGTCCAGTGGAAAGACTGTTCTATCCTCCCCCTTGCATCCCAAAGAGCTTTGGGATAGAAAAAGAGAATTAAGCGTAATATTTAGTGGCTTAGTGTCTCCTCTAACATTCTCCTAGTATTTTTCTAACTAAGAGAATGGAAAATTAATCGTAGTTACCGAGTAATTAATCAACTATAGTTTGGTTAAATATAACTAATTTTAAGATAGGATGAGGTATGTCATTCTAGTTAAAAAATAAATAAAAAGAAACATAGGCAAGGACAATCAAGAATCAAGAGCATAAGTTGAATTTTTATATTAGGTAAATATAAAATCTTTTACAACTCTTAAATTTTATCAAAAATAACATAACTTTAAAATTTATATTAAGGATTTTATTGAAGAAAAAAATAAACAAATTAGATATATACCACACATTATGTCTTATTATATAGCACACCTTTATATGAGTGAATGATTTTCTCATTGTTATACCACTTTAAAAAATAACATAAGTTGACTCCTGTTATAACGCATGCTAAACATATCATATTCATTGAAGATATATAGAAGACAAATATGTAAAAACATGCTTGTTTGTGCATCACAATATTAAGTTTACATGAAGGGAATAAAACTTAACGTAGCACACTCTGGTTAACCCATATTATAGAATTATGATATAATTCACATACTAATAAAATTGTTGTACTATATCAGTATGTGGCAAATACATTGTCAAAGAAAAAAAAAATGGTTCATTCCGACACCACTACAATATTTTTGGCCTAAGACAACACTTTTTTAAGGCAACGTTTAAAAAACGTTGCGCTTTCTACCTTTTGGCAACGCTTTTTACGAATTGATATTTTGACAACACTTTTTATGGCAACGCTTTTAAAGCGTGGTGTTAAAATGAAACGGCAACGCTTTTAAAGCATTGAAATGACATAGAAAAATTAGCAACAATTTTTTTAAAAATAGTTGCGCTTTCTAAGTGTTGCGGTTGAGAATATTATATGCAACGGTTGAAAAGCGTTGCATTAGTTTATACCTAAATTTTTTTTTAAAGGCGCGAAAATAAATTTTTTCCCACTATAATTTTAAGTTATCAATTTTACAACAAAATCAAAACTGTACTCTCCCTTTGAGTAAAATCCCTAATTTTATTCTCATCATAGTAAACACAAAACACATGCTATGACACTTTGGGCTTGTTTGGATGTGATTATAATAAAAGATCTTTTTTTAATTTATCTGTTTAATTAAGATATTTTGAAAAAGTAGAAGTAATTTTACGTTTGGATATAAAATTAATTTATGTTTGGATGTAATATAGAAAGATCTTCATTTAATCCTAAACATCTTTTTTATGTTATACAAAATGTCTTTTTCTAGAAGATGGAAATTACAGCTTCTAAAAAAAGATCTTTTTTTACTTTTTCTAGAGATTATGATTTTACTTATAATTAGTATCCAAACATATCAAAAAATTCAATAAAATCTTTTTTTAATTAAAAAAGATCTTATTTTAAATGAATAATGCCAATCCAAAGAAGCACTTTATCTCTAATCCTTCATTAAAATCAAAACCATGTTCATTCGATTCTCTTGAAGGGCCACCGAGAGTTTCGGACGCCGCTTCGTACGTGACCCGACCGCCGCTTCGACCGCCGCTTCGAACGTGACTCGAACGCTGCTTCGAACGCCGCTTCAGCCTCCGAGAGCTTCAACCGCCGCTTCTGCCACCGAGAGTTTCGGACGCCGCTTCGTACGTGACTCGTTTCTCTGAGGTTAGCTTCTCTTTCTTCCATGGTTCTCTTCATCCTCTCTTTAGTATAGAGATTAGAGGTTCGCTTCGTACGTTTCTCTGAGGTTCGCTTCGCAAAAAACAAATGCATATTAATTACAACGGATTCTATAGAACGATTCTTGAGAGAAATGATAGGGTGTAGAAAGGGGGAAGAATGGATTTCATTGAAGGGAAAAAGCAACTGGAGAGCAGGAGATGAAGGGTTCTACTTCTTACATAATTTCTTTTGACTTGCTCAATCTGTATTTGGGTTGTCTCCTAGCTACCACTAACTATCCCTCTTGCTCTGTTTCCCCTTGTGTATACTTAGATCATTATATTGTTTAATTTTATCTTTTCTTTTATTTTCACTATCTTTCGGTTGTTGATAATTAATTAAGGTCATCATGATTTTAATTTTAAAAAGATTAAAGTTAGAGTACGTAATCAAGTGAAGGAGTGCGATGTGGTTATTGCTAATTTGCTATTGGATCTACCACCAATAAGTGTATTTTGCCAACCTTTTAAGGTGGATCTGTCCTGCACTCAACATGAATTAGTTTGAATATTCTAAATAATATCCATGTCCATATATGTTCTTTTTCTTTGGATTTTGTACCTTTTTTTATTACTCTTGTACCATTTCCATAACTAGCTGCCTAGCTAGCTGCTTTGGTTTTTTTCTAATTTGCAATTTGGCATTTGATTTGTTTTTGTTTTTACATGCTTTTATGTGTATATATACATATATAATTATACATATATACTTCTCTACATCCTGAATGCCCTCTCAATAGTGAAATGTGTTTTTTTCTATACATCTACTATAATTCTTTATCTAAGTATTAAGGTCACCACCAGTCAGTACATGAATTGATTTCTGACTTTCCTTTCTTAAATCTTAAGGGGAACTGCAAAAAGCTCTTATTTTTACTTTAATGTTGTTTACATGGAGTACAATTTCTGGTTCCTTTATGCTTATTTGTGCTGCTCCTCTGATATATTAAAGAATTCATTCTTGTTTTCTCTTCATGCTAGAGGTGATCCTTTTGATATAAACAATTCAATGTTGTGTGATTTTGGTATTTGAGTGAAGCTAGATTCTTTTAATGTTAAAAGTTATCTTAAAAGCTCATGCACATTTAGTTGATTTGCTAATTCATTTTAGACTATTATTGTTTCTTTTGCCCGAAATAATCATTTTCTCTGTTAGTTTGTGTATAATTTTATGGATTATGGAGTTCTCAGAATAATCTAGTCCATGTAGTGTGTGTGAAATATATAATTGAAAGTGTATGTGTGCACGAGAAGGGGGGGTTTGAATCCTGCAAGTTTTAAAAATTACTTCTTAAAACTTTTACTTAGAAAGCTGTTTTTACTCAGAAGGTAGATTTTAAAGTTTGCAGCGGAAATTGCTTTCTGAGAAGATTAAGTTTCTGAGAACTTAGTCTTTCTGAGAAAGTTCCTTTCTGAGTAGTTTTAAAAAAATGACTTTGAGTTAGAGTTTCTTAAACGCTTTCTGATTTTAATCAATGAAGTTTTCACAAGACCTCTTAATTAAGATTGTGATAGAGTTTTTCTCAAAGATTTGTACAAGTAAGGAGTAAGGGAGAAAAGCTTAACACAGAGAATTTTATACTGGTTCGGTTATAACCAACCTACTCCAGTCCCCAACTTTCAGTTGAGAGTTCTTGGATATTCTTCTTAAAGTGTCTTCCCAGACAACAATGCCTTTACCACGTAAAGGACTTCCACCACTTCACAACCCGAAGTGGATTTCCTTGCCTCCAACACTAGAGGACTTCCTTGCCTTAATCACTTAAGGACTTCCTTGCCTCACAACCGAGGACTTCCTTGCCTTAATCACTTAAGGACTTCCTTGCCTCACAACCGAGGACTTCCTTGCCTTAATCAATTAAGGACTTTGAACTTTGCCTCAAACACCAGAGGACTTAAACCTGCCTTCACACAAAGAAGGACTTAGCGTTTTTCGGAAAGTAGTTTTTTCTTTGAAAACCAACTACTAAGATTAAGTTACAAACTTAATTTGACCCTTAGTAGACTTCTAGATTTAACTTACAAATGTAAGAATGTGCACCAGTACAGAACTAGAAGATTTTCGCAAAGTTAGAAGAACAATTTCGTAAAATTGTCTTTCTGAGAAAGTTCTAAGTTTTCGCAGATGATTTTCAATTCAGCAGAGTTTTTGCACGTTTAATAAAGAGTTTTTTAGCGCAAGAATTTCGTCACAATGCTCTGGAATTGAACTCATATATATAGGCATCAAAGAGCCGCGAAATTTAGAAGCGTTCACTTTGCTTATGTGGCTGTGTCCTTTTCAGAACGGCTCCCTGCTACAGTCAGCGCGAAATGAGGAACTTTTCAGAACTGCACAGTGCGCGTGTTCCCACTTCCTTGGCTAGTTGTAGCGAGCTTTCTGAGACTGCTTGCGATCCCTTGAGTCCAGACACTTGGTTGCTTCTGAGTCCAACTTTCTGAGAGTTGTACGGACTTCTGAGGCGAACCTTCTGAGGGAAGACCCTTCTGAGGGAAGACCCTTCTGAGAACTACTAGTCGCAAGGTCTTCTGAGACCTTTTTGAGGCGACAGTGTTCTTTCCTCAGAAACATGTTTTCACCTTCTGCGCTTCTGAGACATCCTTTCTGATATCTTTGGCGCTATGATTTTATTAATTGATCTCGAGGCTACTTGATGTTTTGTCTTGGTCTTTACTCATGGTATTGCAATAATTTAAAGCTTTCTGAGACACTTAGCACACATATTAGCAAAACCTTAAGTAAAATTTTTATACTTATGACTTACCTTGTTATCATTAAAACTTTCATAACTCTAAGAGAATTATGCCTAATTCTTTCAGAAGGGTTCTGGAGCTCACAATCTTCCCCTTTTTGATGATAACAACTTAAGTCTTAAGATAATAATTTTGCTTAAGTTCAGAAGTGTTTCTGAGTAAGTTCACAACTTATTCAGAATGCACTTTTGCTTTCTTAGAACTTAACATTGCTTTCTGAGAGAAGGCTCTGTTATTTTCTTAGAAGGCTTTGATAATCAACAGTTAAAGTATGCGATGTATGATCACTGTTTGAGATTATCAATTACATAGCGTGTATTTCTTGATGAATGTATGTATGGAATTCAGAAATACCAGGCTAAGTAAGTCAAGAGATGCCAAATAATAAATAAAAAAAATAAGCATAAGTTTAAGTAAAGCATGAGATGCCAAAATAATGATTTTTCATTTATGGTTTTGTAGAGATACAAAATATTTTGCTCCCCCTAAGTTGTTGTTCCCCCTAAGTCCTAGCCTAGTGTTTACGTAGCCATTGTACAGAAAAATTTTATCATCATTTATCTACTCCCCCTTTGTTACATCAAAAAGGGTGGCTAATACATAAACGCCATCATTGACTTAGAACTACTGCCTTCTAGCAATGTAGCGTAGCAGCTGGCATATCTCCATGAGAATCTCGCTCTGAGTCGCATGCGTAGCGCATTCTGGAGGTAGTTCAGAGGAAGTGGAAGGCTGTTGAGAAGATGAGGGCTGAGATGGAGGAGGACGAGAGACTTCAGCCTCAAGTACATCATCGATGATATCCCTCTTTTGATATGCAGGAAGTTCTTCTTCTTGGACAGCTTTGTGTTCAATAGCAGCGAGTTCAATAGAAGGCCGCCTTTGAGTGTCCTCAGAAACTAGAGCAAGGTCTTGATCGGAAGGTTGCCGAGCTGATGGTTGCTCCATTGCACCAGAAGTCTGAGCATCTTCGGAGAGGTTGAAAGTTGAGATCTGGCTATGTATGGCTTCAATGCACTTCAACTTCTCAGTTCGACCAAAGAAAGACCGAAATTGCACAGAGGGTGGTGTGACTACCATTCTTCCCAGCTGGAAGCCAGGACTAATCATCGAGTCCGTAATCGAGAAGGTAGGACCCTGTTGATTGAAGGATGGAGGAGGAACTTCTGTGAGATCGAGAGGAGGAACCGCTAGTTCCTTCTGAGAGTCCTTCTCAGATAGAGTTCCTTCTAAGGAACTGTGGGCAACAAATGCCTCAACTGCTGCAACTCCGGCAGCCATGGTAGCGTCAGCGCCCACCTCTGAGCTGAGCCCAGTGCTGGTGGTCCCTGGCACTACTTCATGTGTTGAGACATGAGTTTCCTCATGTTCCGAAGGGATCTCAGAAGAGAGGGGACCAACCTCAGAAGTTGGTTCAAGTAAGGCTTCCTCATGCTGTAGTTGTTGTTGTGGCTGCATCTGAGCAGCTTCTGGAGTCTCAGAAGGTTGATCCAGTTCCTTCTGGACGTCAAGCATCGTCTGAGCCAATGACTCAGCATTCACAGTAGCAACTTCAGTTGTGGTTGCCTCAGAAAGTTCCACCATAGAAACCTCAGATGGTCTCTTCTGGGGCTCTTTCTTGGAGCTTCCAGCATCTGGAGTGCGATGCTCAATACGGAAGCTTGCCGCATCTTCTTCCTCAGAAGAGGAATTAGCAACATTTCTTCCATGCCCCTGAATGTCTTCTTTGGTAGGGGAGACATTCCCAGAGGGGAAGGAGTGATGAGAAGCTTCAGCTTATTCTTCAACAGCAGCAGCAGTAGCAGTAGCGGTGGTGGTAGCAGTAGCAGCAACTGCTACAATTTCTTTACCCGTCGGCTTCGGCGGGCTCTGTTTCTCAGTGGTTTTTATCCCCACTCCTTTGTGAGATTTTCCCTGATAATTCAAGGAATGCAGGAGCTTAGTTTTAAATTTGGTGGGTTTAAGACCAGAAACAAGAATTGAAGTAGAAGAAGATTTAAGAAAGGAAAGTGGAGTTTTAAAGTAAGCTTTTACCAAACGACCACGTTTCTTTTTCCCTTCTTGTGGCACGTCTGGGACTTGGAGAGTTGGAGGTGTTTTCCTCTTTCTGGTCATGGGTTGCTCAGATGTTGTTTCTTCTGAGTCTTCAGCAGCCTCAACAACCTCAGGTTCCTTCTGAGGAGTCTTCTGAGCTTCCTCAGAAGCCATACTCCTTGTCACCCTTGTTGGAGAAGGATGAGTCACCTTTTGCTTATTCTTTTTCTTCTCTGAAGGATAGGGAACCTTTTCCTTTCCTTTTTCACTCTTAGAGGGCTGGTTGGGACCAGCAGCTCCCTTAGAAGGCTTTGCTTCCTCCTTCTTCTTCTTGATGTTGTTGAAGGTGACCATCGTGAATTTGCTGTGGTTGAAGACGTACTTGTAGTCTTCAAGTGGGAAGGAGAGATGGTTGAGGATTTTGGTCAGAAGGCTTCCGTACGGTAGACTTGTGAGAGCCCTTTTAGGATGAGCTTGGTGCATCATGTAGTTGAGCACCATCCTTCCAAAATCTACTCGTTCCTTCTTCAGCAGGTGGTACAGTAGGCATGCATCCATGGTGGTGACGTTCCCCATGTCTCCAATCCGAGGGAGAAGGGTATGTTGAACAACTGAGAAGATGATTCTGGCCTCTTGCATGAGATGAGGCACCTTTAAAGCCCTTGAGTGGCAGACTGTTGCTACCAGTGAGAAGTGTCACTACTTCTTCTTCTGAGTCATCTACCTCCTTGACCCATTCTGGGTCGTTGGCGATGACAGCAGCACCATTCAAGGTCTTGAAAATTTTGTTGATGTCAGAGGAGGAGAAGCGGATTTGTTGATCGACAATCGTGCTCTTGACCCCTTTGTTGGTGAACCTTTCGATTTGGGAGTAGAAGGCCCTCACCACATTTGGGTAGCATACATCCTCGGAGCTCATCATGGCTGGCCATCCAGGTTGCTTAAGAAAAGTGAGCTGAAGTTCGTCCACCTGGTTGTAGACATTGAGAGGCAATACCCTTCCCATGGCTAGATTCCGTGGGAGATAGGTCTTGTGAAATAGGGATTGCATCTTCTCATCCTCGTAGAGGATGTCTTCTGAAACCTCATTAAAATTGTTTCTCATTAATCCCTTAATTTCTCCAGAGGAGGCCATTTGGGAAAAAGAAAGGTTTAAGTTTGGGATGGGATGAAGGGAGATAGAGAATGTAAGAGAGCAGAGATAGCAGAGAGAGAGAGAGAAGAGAGACGAAACAAATGAAGATTGGAAAGCGAGGAGAGGATTTGGCAGAGTTTTGGTAAGTTTTAAGCACAAAGTGCTCAAATGGAACAATGCCATGAGTATTTATAGAACTGGCTTGTAACTAGCCGTTTCTGACGCTTATCCAAAAGTTACCGTTGGTAACTTGTTTCTCGGAAGGTACCCTTCTGAGAGAAGTGGTCCTTCTGAGAAATGCTCCTTCTGAGAAATGTTTCAGAAGATCTCCTTTCTGAGGGATGAGTCTTCTGAGAACAAATTTTCTCAGATAGAGTTTTCTGTGTTTATCCTACTTCTAGCTCAGAAGCTTAGTTCTAATGTTTGTCTCAGAGTCTAAACTAGGACTAAGGGGGGGTTTCTAAGAAAAAGTTTTTTAATTTCAAAGTACTTAGAAACATCTTAGATTAAGAAGTCCTTTCAGATCATTGAAACGATCCTCGGGTAAAGGCTTTGTAAATATATCTGAGATTTGATCCTCAGTATTCACAAATTTGAGTTCAATGTCGCCTTTTTGCACATGATCCCGAATAAAATGATGTTTTATATCAATGTGCTTGGATCGAGAATGCTGAATAGGATTCTTAGCTAAGTTGATAGCACTTGTATTATCACAGAGAATAGGAATTTTGGTGTACCTTAATTGATAATCAAGTAGCTGATTCTTAATCCAGAGCATCTGAGAACAGCAGTTCGCAGCAGACACATATTCAGCTTCTGCAGTTGATAGGGCGATCATATTTTGCTTCTTGCAAGACCAAGTGATCAAGCATTTTCCAAAGAAGCAGCAGCAGCCACTTGTGCTTTTGCGATCAATCCTATCTCCAGCGTAGTCAGCATCACAATATCCTACAACATCAGAAGAACAACCTTTCTCGTACCAAAGACCAAGATTAGTAGTTCCACTTAAATATCGTAAAATTCGTTTAACTGCAGTTAAATGTGATTGCTTAGGTTTAGACTGGAATCTAGCACAGATCCCAACACTGAGTTGAATATCTGGTCTGGAGGCAGTTAAGTAGAGAAGTGAGCCAATCATCCCTCGATAGTTGCTTTCTGAGACTTTCTCACCATCTTCATCCAAGTCAATTACTTGAGAGGGATGCATGGGAGTGCTCATGGGTTTGGCCTTATCCATCAGAAACTTCCTCAGAAGTTCTTTGGTATACTTCTCTTGGTGGATAACTGTCCCTTCTGACTCTTGCTTGATTTGCAATCCTAGGAAGAATTTTAATTCTCCCATCATGCTCATCTCGAATTCACCTTGCATAAGCTTGGAATTCAAAGGCATTCATTGGTTGCGCCGAATATTATGTCATCAACATAAATCTGGACAATCAAGAAGCCAGAGTCTTCTGAGAGTGTAAAGAGAGTTGTGTCCACTTTCCTCTTGAGAATCCGTTTTAAGCAGGAAAGAGCTCAATCTATCGTACCAAGCTCTTGGAGCTTGTTTCAGACCATAGAGAGCCTTTGTAAGCTTAAATACGTGATCCGGAATGCATCACTCACAAAACCAGGAGGTTTTTTACAAAACTTCCTCAGAAAGATATCCATTCAAGAAGGCAGACTTAACGTCCATCTGATAGAGTTTGAAACCTTGTGTGCAGCAAAGCTAGCAACATTCTGATAGCTTCCAATCTAGCGACTGGAGCGAAGGTTCATCGTAGTCTATCCCTTCTTGTTGGTTGTACCCTGAGCCACTAATCTGGCCTTGTTTCTCACGACTTGACCGTTTCATCAAGTTTGTTCGAAACACCCATTTAGTCCCAATGACACTCTTGCCTTTGGGCTTCTGAGTTAGTTTCCAAACTTGATTTCTCTCGAATTGGTCAAGTTCATCCTGCATGGCATTTACCCAGCTAGGATCATCTAACGCCTCTTCTATGGAGTCTGGTTCAAGTTCAGAAACCATAGCAAGATTTGTGTAGTTCCTTCTGGTTCTTACGCCACGTTCTGGATCGCCCAAGACTTCGTTCTGAGAGACGTTCTTCAAGTCTCTTGAACCTCTAATCCCTTAGGAGTAGGGTTCTGAGAAGGAGACACAAAAGGTTCTCTTTCTGAGTCATCAGAAGCTTGTCCTTCTGAGAATCTAAGTTCCATTGCATTTGGAGAAGTAGATTTTCTAGGTTCTGGAGCTTCGATGATGCTACTAGGTTTTTCTTTAGTGGAGATGATTGTTCCATGGGTTGGAAATCAGTCTCATCATCTATAAGAATTTTCTTTTGGCTTTCTCAGAAGAGATGTTGAGTTTCTCAAACTCATCTTCTAAGTTTGCATCTTTCCAAGACATGTCCTTACTGAGTTCTTTGAACTTAATATGGATTGTCTCTTCAACACATTTACTCCTTTGTTATACTCTGTAAGCTTTAGACTGAGGAGTATCCTAGGAAGCATCCATCATCGGACTTAGGATCAAACTTAGAGAGTTGTCCTTTGTGTTGAGAATAAAACAAGAAGAACCAAATACATGGAAATAAGAAATGTTTGGTATTTTATTCTTCCATAGCTCGTAAGGAGTCTTTTCAGAATTGGTCTCAGAAAGACTCGATTCTGAATGTAGCATGAAGTGTTAACTGCTTCAGCCCAGAACCTTTTGAAAGTCCGCTTCTAAGAGCATTGTTCTTGCCATCTCTTGAAGGCTTCGATCTTTCTCTCAGCCACTCCATTTTGTTGAGGAGTTCTGGGAGATGAAAATTCGTGAGCAATGCCCAGATTTTCACAAAACTTTTCGAAAGCATGATTCTCAAATTCACCACCATGATCTGATCTTATGGTTTGAATATGAGAATCCTTTTCTATTGAAACTCTTTCAAATGCTTGAACTTCTCAAAAGTTTCTTCCTTAGAGGCTAGAAAGAAAACCCAAGTGAATCTAGAGTAATCATCCACTATGACAAGACCATAGCGTTTCCAGAAAGGGAAGCCGTTCTGGTTGGTCCAAAGAATCCATGTGGAGCAGTCCAGTGGTTTCTGAGTAGAAATACCACTTTTACTGGGAAAGGAAGCCTTGGTCTGTTTCCCTCTTTCACAGAAGTCGCAGGTTGCATCTTTCTGATACTTAATGCTGGGAAGCCCTTTACAAGTCATTTCTGAGAGAGT